>JANEHU010001741.1:0-22136 GCA_027563435.1 Nasonovia ribisnigri
AAAAGATGGTAAGTGGATTTCGCTCTGCTGTAAAATAGGTTACAAGTGGGTCACTGTTTATGATATTGTATTAAATTTGAACTCTATGATATAATATCGTTGAATACAAAAATGATTCTGAGCTGAGACGGCTTGTAAGTGAGAATATTTCATATTCTATTTATATTGTTATTTCTAATTATAAATACGGTAGCTGGTAATTGAATTATTATAATAAGAAAATATCTAAAATCCTTTTTCTTTGTTATTTAATATGTAATTTTGTCCAAAATTTATCATAAAATAACAATATAAAAAAACTGTTTGCTTATATATTTGAGATTTTTGGTTACAGGATAACCTACTTACTCGAAACCTTGTTTTAAATTTTCAATCCTTAGTTATAAAATATGAATATTTTATCAATTATTAACTAGTAAAACATTTTTAATTCTGATAAATTAAATGAATATCCAAGTTTCATAAAAATTTACTTTGACTTCCTGGTAGACATTTTTTTTTTTAAAAATGTAGGCAAACTTATGAAGATTCTTGAATTTAAACCTAGATTTAAAAAGACAAATTTTTATAAGTTCCTAACTCCAAATTATTTGCACATTTTTGTGATTTTTATGTATTTTTTCAAAATTTGAACTTTAAATGCTAATAAAAACAATGATGAGGGTTTTTAATATTTTTCGATTGTCATTGTTACAATTTATTAGGAGCCTTGTATTAAAATTTCAAGCTATTTTACAAATAAAATGTTATTGACATTTCTAGACAAAAAACACTAAAAAATTGGAAACTGATAATGTCCACAAACAATCGAATACAAAAATTTCATTGTTCTACGGTCATTTGTTTTAAAGTTACACCACCAAAAACCAAAATCATTATTGTCGAAAACCGATTTTGCTTAAGATTTCCAGTTTTTCCTCAATTTTTCTTTTTTTTTTCCCTGCGCTTTTAAAGATTATTGAGAAGTTTAAGAAATCATCTCCCAAATGCACCAACAAGATGCACTTTCATATCGAACAATATACGAAGATAAGAAAATCGAAACAATTTAACTGTCCCAAAAGGTGATGACAGACATACAAAAAAAAAAAATAAATAAAAAACACATTTCATTGTAAAATAAATTGAATAAGGAGTAATACGTATAATGTATATATTGATGCATAAGGGCTTTAGGCGCTAACTAACTACATTAAGAACTTCAGTCTTATCATGATGAATAACTTCGTCAGATAACATAGAAATTGATTCTTGGTTCATTTTATTGCCTAAAGGACTTAAATATATTATAAAGGTTTTTGAATAATTTAAACTCACACACACTCGGCGAAACGAAATTTTTTTGACTTTCAAACATAATTGAATTATACCTATTATAAAATAATTATTATTTTATTTTATTTTTTAAATAATTACAGACTTATAAAAACTTATGTGTCTCAATAATTGACTTGTTAATGTTTCGTCTAATTACAAATACTTGAAATACTTTCTCATACACAAATCAAAACTCACTCTCAACAGATCAAATTTTAAGACAGAAAAAAACCTTATAAATCAATTGTTGTCAGTTTTCCCTTGAAAGTTGCGGCTACTCAAAACTTTTTTGTCTAATAATATTAGGCATGAATTCTAAATTTGTATTATTATAATCGTTATGAACTCGATATTTTTCAGATAGGCTACCAGGTTAACGAAATATTGCTCTTCGTTCAACTGGAGTTTGTCTACAAATATGTTGGAGTTGAATTTGAAACCAAAAAACAATACATTATAGGAATATAAAAATAATTTTGTGGTATATATTATAAACATTGACTTAATATAAAAATGCATTACTTTATGGTAATACAAAAAATTCAAACTGTATTTAAACAACTTAAAACTAACCTACTTACCTACCGTATTTTCGATACGGACATTTCCCCCCCCCCCTCTCATGATTTTAAAGTTTATAATTGACTTATAATATTTAATTTAATAATATTATATAATTTAATATTTAATATGAAAATATTTATAAAAGTAAAACAATACAATTCCTGACATTCAATTTGGCTTCAGATCTAAACATTCTACCGCCCAACAAATCCATAGGATTATAGATAAAATATCTTCCTCAAAGAAGAAAAATATACTGCCGTGGCATCTTCCTCGATGCATCCCATGCATTTAACCGAGTATGTCATCTTTGTCTAATTTTCAAAAGAAAAAAATTCTACAAGCACCCCATTTTTTAAGAATTAAATCATACCTCTCTAATCGTTCATTTGTTGGTAGACAAGGTAATGCGTTCTCCTCCTATTTCAAAATTCATGCAGGAGTCCCTCAAGGGAGTGACCTGTCCCAGATCTTTACAACATTTTTACAGCCGATAGACCAAGCACTGATGATATCCTAATTGCTAAATATGCTGATGACACAGCAATTTTAAGCGACCATAGTTACAACATTATAGCAATATCTAATCTCCAATCGCATCTTATAAAAATATAAAAATGGACATTCAAATGAAAAATCAAAATTAATGTCGAAAAGTCCTTCCACGTTCCTTTCACATTAAGAAAAGAAATATCTCCTGTCCGTCACTTTGAAGAAGAAGCAATCCCAATCCAAATTAAATATCTTTGTCCGATCCTCGATAAACGTCTCATATGGGGTCCCCACTTAAAAGCAACAAGAAAAAAGCTTAACAGTACACTACACCTCCTCCGTCCTAACATTAAATCAAATCTTTCCCTCAACAATAAAATAACTATTTATAATTTATAAGTCAATGTTAAGACCCATCTGGGATTACGAAATACAGATATGGGGATGTGCTAAATTTGGGGATTTATTAAACCCCTGACACCAACGACGCACGAGGGTTCCGTCACTGGACAACTACCCTCCTTATATTAAATAGCCTTTGTTTATATTTATTTTTTTATTTTTTTTTGTTAAAACTGTAACAGTTATAATATTTAATAATTCCTTGTTGATTTGGTTTCTGGAGTGCTTGAATGAACATCTAAATATTTAGTGGCAAGTTCTATAGGCAAATGATTTCAATAAGTAATAATATAATTTTATTAAATAGTAAATTAAAAAAAAAAAAAAATGGTTTGAAAATGTCCGAGATTCCAGATTGCCGATATTATAATACTAGTAATATTTAATTCTCGACATCCTAATAGCCCAATCATAACATGATGTGAACGTCTATATTTAATTAATTTCGCGAATAACACGGAAATTCTGAGTCGAACGTTATAAGGTCACGGTTATAAATTCGCAGTAAAATGTTGTAACCTGTGTACAACTGCCTCCATAGGAGATTTCACACGTACCTCCATAAATACAGAACGCCGTCGATGCACACCAATCGCAAACAATAATAATAGTAATTGTAAACTGTTTTTGTTATCAATCACCAAAAAATTGTTACTCTCGTCGTTCAGAGTTAAATTTTTTTTGTTCGTAGTTTACAGTGAGAACAACAGCCTTTCGGATCGTCATTTTTTTGTACGTAAGTATTAGCAAGTATTAGTTATTATATATTAAGTATTAGTTTACAGCGACACGTCGGTAACGTCGTTACGCGATCGTACGACGTTTTTTTCCCGTGAACATCGAGTTCACGTCGGTTTTCGGCAAACAGTGTCCGAGCCGTGTGCGGCGCCATACTACTCCTTTTCCGACGCGATCGCAATTCACCGAATTGACATCTGCGCGTCGTTATATATCCAAAAATTTTCTTCGGAACCGCGCACACGATGCAAAACGCAATAATATTATTCACATTGACCCCCACCGTGTTATCGCGTATTTCTTGTCCGCGCATGAGGTTAGGTACTCAGACAGTAAAAACTAGGGGAGATTTTTATCCTAAACTCATTTCAACCGAAAGACGGATGACTTACTATATCATAATGAATTACTATAATATTTCCTATCGCCGAGCTGATTTAGAGACATCGTTAGAACGGCTTCTGTACGTTATGTCTACAAAACGCTCGTCATCTAAGTACACCTTTGTGCCACCAGCAGAAGAATTTTTTAAACATTTTTCATAATACATCGCTGTACTTACATGTTTTCAATAGTTTTCTCTCGGTTCTAGGTCTGTGTTATCAGAAATCTGATTGCATTTTGTCATGGTGTTTGTCACTGATTGTCATTGTTGGTCGATCAATTTCTGACGCTTCAATAACGATTGTGTTGAGATTATCGACGTTAGACATAACTGTTCATCTTGCATTCAGTGTACCTAGAAAAACATGTACTAGTTTACATTTTTTTATCAATTATGAACATTGACAGTAATGTCTTGGAAAGTTGAAAATTAATTTACTTAAACATTTAATACAATAAAGAGTTTTTAAAATTAAACTTTGTGAACTCTTGAGTTATTCTGAAAAATACTTATGTGTGTTAGAAATTATCCAAGTAGATTGAATATTTGAAAAAGAAATGTAAGCATTAACAAGCACAAAAAGTTAGTTAATTTAATTTTTACTATCTAACTTAACTAGTTACTTTTGGAATTTCATTAGCATAATAAATTTATTTTAATAATTTTTTCTTTGAAAAGTAATTAAAGTTAGTTTTTTTTGTTTTTAATTTTTAATTTTTAATTTTTAAATTTTATATTTTTTTGATTGTGCGTATTATTAACTGAACTGAGTAAAAAAAAATCATTTACTTGCCCTGCTTTGACTATTTGTGTTTATAGTGTTTATACCAATAATACTAATGTTAAAACCAAAAAGTGTCATTGTATATTAAATTTATATATTGTTTATAACAATTTTAGGTTGCTTTTGTGGCCAAAGTTAATCATGCAGTCTTTATTAATTGTTATAATAATATAATAATATAGACCATTTAATCACAGTGTAGATACTTTGATTAAAGACTTCAAGTTTCCATAGAAGCCATGGTTTTAACACTAACAGACCTTTCTTCTTACATAATATATAAATCGCCTCAGTTCAAAACTGCAATAACTCAAAAATACTATTATTGAGATATAACAGTTTTAAAAAACCTAATATTTTAGAAATACCATATATAATTTTTGGTTATAAATAGAATATTCAAATTTGGAATGCACTTGGTACTATATAAACAAATCCCAATTATAATATAAATTTTAAGTATCATTAATTTACAAAGTGTACTTAAACACATATATCAGTATTGAATCAAAATATTACAAATATTTTGAAATAACTAGACATATTGCATTATTGAACTAAAATTCTACCTAAATACATGCAACAACTAGACTTATTTCATTATTGAACTGAAACACTATACACATAAATTGATATATTGCATAAATTAACTAGGATGATAAATTATAAACTAGATAGGTATTTTATAGATAGGAAATATTTTTAAGTATTTACAATTTAAAATAACATAACCAATTTATTGTAGAATTAAAAACATAATATTATAATCTTTAACATAAAAAATAACTTGTATCTTATATAACTGTATCATTGTGATTATAAGTAATATAACTATAAACAAATTTATATTTACATTGTATAATATTATACAGATTACTGGATTAGTCACTTAAGTCATTCTCATTGTTGTCTTTGTCTGTTGATGATGATTTTAAGTTTTCATAAAATGCCCAATGACTTTTTGGTATTGCATTACAATGACAAAGAGATAAAAGATCTTTTTTCTTAGCATCACTAATTGTACCAGATGTAGTCAAGGTCCTCAACTCTGGGATATTGAAATCAATTGATTTTCTTTTTTTTTGTCGTACGTTAATATTTTTAAAAGTTTTTTCATTGTAGCTTGTCTTGTATTTCAATATTGTAGGATTATCTTTTTCTATTTCAAAAACTTTGATTGAATTCCACAACACTTTATCACCATCTTCATTTATATTATAATTATTACCTAGGTCTGTTGATAGTTTTTTCAAATCATATAATTCATCTTGCTGTACTTCATTTACTATATAAGGTTTTCCATTTTTTTTGGCACATTTGATTATACTTACCCATTGACAGGGTTCATAAATTGGACCACTTTTTAGTATTCTTTGAGCTTCGCTTTCTATTCTTGCATGCATTGAATCTCCTTCGTTTTGAGTATGACCCACTGTAAAGAACTTTATAGCAATTGATAGAATGTTTAGAGTCATAACACAGTACATTAATATTGATACTATATATTTATTTTTATTTTGTCCTCCACAATTATCACAGTAAAACACAATTTTTTTCCCTTTATTTTCTTGTTTTTTTATAAACTGATACAGACATGATCCAATTTCACATGAACCTCTGTTACCCATTCCTTCATGCCAAAAATAACAAGTCCCTTCATTATCTTTCACATTATAAATAGTGAAATTATAACTTGCTAGGCGCCTTTTATAATAAAATTGAGAAACCTCTCCACGTGGTATGATTAATACAGCCTGCAAATCAAAACAGCTAATTATGGTATTTTTATCACAAGTGTCATATTCCTTTTCTTGTCTGCTTAAGCGTTTTTCCTCTTGATGTTTGTTATACTTCTCTTCCACATCAAATTTATCTGCATCTGATTGATTTACATTTTTGAACGCTAATAACGGTAATAATAGAAATATACATAATAATATTGTTATTATTATGTAGATGGTCTATTTATATCCATGGTATCAACTCAGAAATTACAAACATTTTTCAGTTCAATAACGCAATATGTCTATTTATTTCACTTTTGAAGTAACCATGCCATTATGATACTACTGGTTCTAGAATGAAATAAACGACCTCTAGAGGTGAATAATTGAACTAAAAATTATTGCGTTATAGAATCGAAATCGTCGTAATTTTGCGAATAATTTCCCGTAGATAACTCACTTTTGAATTTTTTTGAGTTATTGCAGTTTTGAACTGAGGCGACGATATTATGATATTATAACTATTTTTAACAATTACATTCTTACTTCATACTAGATATTAAAATATATATAGGTATATATAAATATACCCCGTATAAAAATTTAAAAATATTATCATTACTGTTCTCAGATCTTTTTTTTTTACAATTTGCATATTTTATAAAATTTTAAGATTTTGATTTTGTCTTTTGTATTATTATGACACAACTAATTAACATTATTTGTTTAATAAGTAATAACAATTTGTATAATTTTGCTTTTAATATTAATATTCATTATATTATATTTTACTGATATTACAAGAAATTTGTAATAGTCATTTTATTATTATATTTTTTAAGTTCCATATAATTTGTATTTATTAAAACTATATGTTTATTACTACTGTTGTTTAGAGATTTTTTTTTTTTTACAATTTGCATATTTTATAATATTTTAAAATTTTGATTCTGTCTTGCGTATTATTATGACACAATTAATTAAAATTATTTGTTTAATAAGAATTTGTATAATTTTGTTTCTAATAATAATATACATTATACTATATTGTACTGATATTACAATAAATTTGTAATAGATATTTTTTTTATTATACTTTTTAAGTTTTATAATTTGTATGTATTCAATCAGCTGTGTGTTTCTAAGTAATAAAAAGACAGAATATGGTGACCTTATATCTAAATATGTATGCTATTATATATAATGATGATTCTTTTTCAAGTAATTTGATACTGTACTAGGTAATACAGTTAACTTTATATTATTGAAATTCTATATAATATATCCTATATTTAGTTATATAAATAAATAATTTTAGTTCTAATTGAACTAGTTAAATAAAGATTGGATGTAGTTTAATTCATGATTTAGTGTAAAATCAAACTTAATAATATATAGGTGTCAAAAGATTTAATAATAAATTATTATAACGCTGAAAATTAAAGTTAAATGAATCTTAAATATTGATTGACTTATGATAAAGTTAATGTTCGTTAAATCTTGTATGAACATAATTTAAATCAAGAAATTAGGTTTAATAGATATTTACTTAACAACGTACAGACAATGTTGTGGATTAAGTGTTCATTCAATCTATTTTTTTGGTTCAAATGAGATTTATGCAAGGTACATTCAACACTTAAACGATCCTAATTCAATCAAAACCAAACATTTATTTAACTATGAACATCAGAATTTCAATGCTCATGAAATGTTAAATAAAACTTTGTATGTTATGTGGGTGTTTAGGCAGCCTAAAATGTCTTTCTTCCTCTTCACTTAAAATTTCAAAAATATCCGTTGAATATATAAGTGAATCATTTTCTGGAGTTTCTATTTCATCTTCAGTAGTGCTATAAAGTCTAATGAAAAAATTGTAATTGTAATTATGATATAAGTAAGTAGGCATGTAAAAAGAAAAATACTACTTTAAGTAGGTATGAGTAAAACAATTGTCTCACAATACAATATTTAGAAGATGTCAGTTCACTATTTGTTTAAAAATTAAAATACCAAATAATACAAATGGTTAGCCGATTCTCTTCTTTTATTCTTTTAATAATAAATATTTATTATACCTGAATGCCTTAGCAAAGTTTGATGCATTATCTGTAACCATATAGGTTACTTTTGTATTTATTTTGTATTCATTCAACACAAGTTCAATCATATCAGCTAGAACATCATATGTATGTTTACCAATTATACGCCTACAAGCAATGGCATTCGACTTGCGTTCAAAGGTGAATGGATCAATCCAGTGTGCAGTAAAGCCCATATAAGACCTACCAAATAATGAAATAAAATAAATTACAAGCATTAGAAGTGTGTAAGTAACAATGATTTGTGAATAGTTTGAATAGATTGTGATTAATTTAAAATATATATATATTATAATACGAAGGTACCTAAGTAGTTGAAAAAAGACATGATGATAGGACTGGTAGGTAGGTATTATTAAAAAGTAATTTTATTTAAAACTGTTGCATTAATATAGTAAAAACTAGAGAAAAAGCTGATAAATCAAACAGGAAATATTTTTATATGTACTAAAACATTTACCTTCTGAATGCAGTCCAGCAATCTGCAGTAACACATACATATTCCAAATCATTAAACTTTTTGATAATTGAATTTTTCATTTCTTCAAAACTTGAATTAATATTTCTCATCAATGTTCTTCTAGATACTGGTACCATTTGTGCCACAGTATTAGTATATTTGAGGAATGCAGGATGTTCAATGAATGAAAAAGGGGACACCGTACTAATTATTAATTCCATGTTGGCTCTATCAAAAGTAGCTTGAGACAACTTAGTTTTTTGTTTTTTAAATTCATGTAAATTTAATTGTTTCAATGTACTCGGTTTATCTTGATTAAGTGATCTTTTTTTAACCATATTAAACTTATCTAACATAGATTTATGTGTACTCTAAAAAAATCAAACAATGACAAGTATAAATATATAATCTATAATTATTAATTAGTAATTTTTCAGATTTAACCATTAACAAAAATAATAAAGAACCACCTTTTATTTTAATGGCTAAATAGCTTAGGCCATATCTAGTCATAGTAACTAATTTGCTGGTAGGCGGGTGATTATTTATTCATTTTTCAAGTATATGTTATTAATTTTTTTAAATAATAATCAGCAAATGTATACTTTAATTGGACAAATAATAACCATACAACCATGCCAGTAAGTAGAAGAAAAAAATTTATTTATTAAAAATAATTAAATATATTCCAAGATTAAATTTACCTTAATATGTGCTCTCAAGTTTGAATACGATGTACTTGAAGTGGATAATGTTTTATGTTTAGGTTTACATAATACACATTTAAATTCAATATTTTTATCCTCAATCTTTCCTTGTTGTTCAAAAAACTGTTGTAACTGTGGCCATTTTAAATTATAATTACTATCGGCAACAGCCGAATCAGCAACGATAACACTCATTTCAATTTTATAATGAACAATTTGCACAACAACGAAAGTAGGCACGAGACGTATTGGTACTGAAAACTGTTTAAAAAAAGAAAACAACAACAGGCAACAGCGCGTATGAATCACGATCGTAAAGTGTCACAAAAGTGTCTTGGTTCTCAGTCGTCATGTGCATGTGTGTAGGATTCTAGAATAATCGCGCGTCGCGACAGTCGTAAATATTATTTGATATTATACGATTTATACGATATTGTGTCTATACTAATTGGTTAAGCCACCCGTATAGATACTATTTATATCTAGACATCTAGTAGATATCTACATTCTACAGACTACGCGGAAAAACCGTGGTTTCTGTGCGTACATTATTATAAATAGTAAATACTAATATTTAATAATATTATATTATATGAGCCAATAATCTATATAACCTAGCCGTAATGTTATGATTAATGAACAGCTTTTGGAATTTTGGAATGAAAAAAAAATTATAATAATAACTAGTTACTTTTTTTTCTAACGAGTTAGATAAGACTATTTTACACATTAAATTCAACTAGTTAAGTTACAAAGTTAATATGATTTAAAACTAACTAGTTAAGTTAGAAAGTTACTTAAAAAGTAACTTTCTAACTTAATTTTAACTTTCTAACTAGTTAGTGCCCAGCTTAGCCGTGAGTGGAGTGATTTTTTGTAATGTAGCCAATATAAATGCAATTGCACCAGATTTGAGAAATGTTGGTCACAGTAAATCAATAATGTATATGAGTGTTATTTAATGAATTATTATTATGGATTTTTAGGTCCGAACAGCAGGATGCGATGGCACATTTAAAACTGTACCAAAATTTTTAGAAAATGACGCCTATCAGTTATTTTCTTTTCAAGTTGTGTTCAAGGATGTTGTAAGTTTCAATATATCTGTGTAGTGTACTAGGTAGTATATTAATTTATTATAACTAGCATAATAATTTAGTATGACTCAAATTAAGTAATAATAATAATAATATCCATAATATTTAAATTAATATTTTATTCCACTAATCATTGTTAAAACGTTATAGTATATCCTGTTAATTCAACAAATACTAATATATTTAATGACAATTATTTTATGGAAATAGAATATTGTAAGTACTTACAATGACATAATATATTCTATAGAATAATGTATCTTGTTCCAGAGCTTCCCTTTAGTTCATGCTCTTCTAATTGGAAAAACTCAACAAATTTATGTTGAATTACATCATTACATAAGAAATGTGCTTCCATTATGTTATGATCAGCTCACAATTATAACTGATTTTGAGCAAGGGCTAATCAATGCAGTAAATTTAGTTTTTCCAGAAAGTAAACACCAAGGGTGTTACTTTCATTACTGTCAAGTAAATAGCAAACACCTTCCACTGAACCTATTAAAATTAATAGTATGTAATTAATAATTAATAATTTATGTCAGGCAGTAATAAGATATGCCAGAAACAAGAGGAGCAACTTATTTCAATTATTCAAAGCTGACAATAATGCTGCTCGTGTGCTTCGAATGGTAATTTGTAAAAATTAATAAAAATTATTATAATGTATAATAATTAAAATTTGTCTATAGAATAAACTATAGTTTTATATATCATTCATTATTTTTAATTTAATCTTTACACCTTACCCTAACCACATTATCAATACACAAATTACAGTAACTAATTAATATATTTTTATTTTGTTTTTACATTCAGATTTTAGCATTACCATACTTACCAGCTACACAAATTGGTGATGTTTTACCTTCGATGGAGGATGGTTTTAATAGCATTGTTGAGTATGTAAACCAATTCCCATATTTGGCATTGCAACTAAACCAATTTATGTTTAATTACATTTGGGGATATTGGTTTATAACAATGGGACCAGCAGCTGTAACAGTATTCAACCAGGACATTAGAACAAACAACTATGTGGAAAGCTACCATGCATCGCTGCTGAGGCTGATAAAGCCTCATCCCAAAGTTTGGGAGTTTCTAAGTATAATTTAATATTTTTTAGAATTTTTCAAGAAGTTACACGTGCAATATACAAGCAAAATATACCGGAAGCGTATCGGATTCAGACTTCAATAAGAATTGGTAGGTAACTATTCCATAAAGATACTTATCAAATTGTTCTAATCTATTTGGAAAAATTCAGTGCTGCTCCAATTCATCATAATAATTTATCTAAAATGATGGATGGTTAATATTATTATTATGATAATGTAATTTTCCTTTGCGTTTGGTCAATTGTAGCCAAAAATTCATAGAATACAATATATATTCCGCTCCAATTTAAATACATTTTTGATACCGCATTTATTTATTATATTCATTATATAAGTTCTTTACATAATACTTATATTAATTCATTTGTTTTTTTGTTTGTTACAGTCAACAAATAAGAGCTTAGTTTTGGATAAACTAAGTAAAGAATATGTTACATAATTAACTAACATTGATAACTCAACTTTGATTCAACTCATACATCTTCTATGGACCATCACAAGTTTTTCCTTTCACCCTTTTAACCTTATGGGTAATTTCTGTATATTTAATAGTTATTAATGTCTTATATACTTAAGTACAGATACAGATATGATTAATATTCTAAATTTTAAACACAATTTATTTAAAAGATATAATTTAAATTCATATTTTTTTTTTTTTTGAAACACTACTTACACGTTCATTTGTGTATGGTTAAAATTACTAGTTAATTTAATTTATTTTTGTTTAATCACAATGTAGAATACAATGATTTAAAAAAACTAAACAAATAAAAATAATTTTTCAATTAAATAAGTAAACATGTACATTATACATACTTAAATTAATTTATGGACTTGTGCAAAGTCAAGGCGTATTTAACGTCTTAAACTATACCTTATGTGACACATAAATTGACTTAATGCATAATATGTACATAAGACATACAAGTGTTAAAAATAATTATTACAAAAATAGTTAGTTATTTAAATAATTTGGAATTGTCCAAACTAATTAGTAACCTGGCTGATAATTTAAAAAAAAAATGGATGAACTTGTTTTTAACTGAGTTAAATTTGTAATTTTTTTAAAATTAACTTTAAATTGCCAATGAGCAACTCCACTTAAAGGCAATCTGTTACATATAGCGTCATAGCTATACACAATCTAAAACGTTATGTATGTTACTTTATCTTCTGCAATAAAGAATCTTACCACCAAATAATAAACAATATATTGAGTCTATTCCATATCTATTAATATTACCAAAAGGAAACTCTTCAGATAATAATATTAAGTTGTTGTATCTCATTTTTTTATTATTAAATTTGTTACTTTTTATTTAAATAAAAGTTATGGTTATTTATTGATCTTTATTTTTTGATTTAAATAATTTATATTATGATGTATTTGAATGAATTTGACTTTGCATCATGACCACTGTCCATTGATCTCACACATAATTAATTGTTATATACTATATTACTTAAAAGTATAAAGTGAACTTTTTCCCTTACAACATACAAGAATTTATTATTGTTTCTTTTTCTTATAAATTGTTAAAAGGTAAACTCTAAAAAAACAATTTAAATAGCAAACGTCCTGGTATACAGGTGTTCAGTGGACCATACGTCGTTACTACCATGTCTATTTCTTTTTTTTATTCACCCACGACCCCACGATTTTGGCATTTTGTCTAAGTCAAAATTATACATACAATATTATGTGTCATTATGTAGCTCGTTAAGTGTTGAATCGAAGATTTTCTTGGACTGTCTTAGTAGTGTTCAGCCTCGGGATAACTTTTTTGATTTTCTAAAATGTTGATATTCGACATTTTTGGTTTTTAAAACACTTAGACCCTCATTGATATTTTAAAAATATCAATATTAAAACTGCAATTAATTCAAAAAAAATTAATAATATTACTAGAAATCGTGAGTACTTATTAAATAGTTGTATTCTAAATTGTAATATGAAATTATAAAGTTAAGAGTATTAAAATATGAATATATTATTATTATGATGACCAGGTTAAACAGGGTTTTATTTTATAAAAGACAAAATTTCTTGCTCTTCATTTTTTGAAAAATCACTTGGTATGAAACCGAATTTTTAATTTTTTATTTAATTTTTTTTTTGTTCTCATCAAGTTCGCTGTTATCAGTTGACAGTTGTTATCAATATCGGGATATCAGCAATAGCTATAATACCCGTCCCGTTTTGGTTAGTGGTATATAGTTTAATTAAATATAATTATTATCAAATAATATAATAATTATCATACCGGTAAAACAGACTAACCCGACAAACAAAAAAATTATTGTACAATATAATTTTTAGAAATGTAATGTTGGCAATACATTTTATGCCGCCGTCTTTCGACCCGGGTCCTTATCATTTTTCGGACAACTGCCCCCGACCCGCAAAACTATCACTCGAAGCTAGGCTGCCGCTCCCCTCCCCCCCAATCAATACTGTACTGTATTAGTCTATGACACCCTTTCCACTACCATCTATATTCTATACTATGCTGGGCTGTGCTGATGTTTTCACACCGTGCTAAACCCCCCACCTTACCATCCGCACGTATTTTATTACTTTGTGATACCCCCGTCAAACCTCCCAACTACACTACTTTGCCCTACGTAATCACCACCTACACATCTAGTACATCTAATACATCTCATTTAGTTGAATAATTTAAATTTAAATTTATAAATGTATAGTTTACAAAATATAATGAAATTCATAAACATATTTGTTATTCTTAAACTAGATCTGAAAATGTACCTATCAGTAGTCAGCAGTTGTAACGTATCTATTACATTTAGAATCCACCTGATCTACCAAAAAAATTCAACTATATGAGTAATTTCCTATAGTTTTAGTGTTAGTTACATTAGGTTGAAACTAAAGAACAGATTTTGAAGACTTTTCATTTTTTTTTCTATATGTCTAAAACTATATTAAATTGTATAACAGGGTCTAAAATAACTCAATGTTTAAAGACCAGATAATTGACTTGTCTTACCAGTCTGAATGCTATTTTTCAATTAATAATAATAATCACATATATTAAAGTTTATATCAAGTCATTCATGAGGGATTGCATGACTTCAATCCTCGTAACCAAAAATTTGACGTCCGAGATGATCACACTAAAATATTCACCGGTTTCAACAGTTCCGCGGGTGCAATGCAACAGATTCAACCAGGAGGAACCATTTCGTTGATCGTGGGTAACATCGACGTCTCAGAAACTTCAAACATAGATGTTCAAGGTTTGGTCTATGGTATTTATAATCAATGACACTTCTCAAGGCTTTACACAAACTACGTACGAGTGAATGCATAAACGCAAATATTATTCAAAAAATAACATACAAAACTTTTAATTGGGTACCAAGCACAACTGAAGACACATTATTACATTTATTTACTATTGATAAATTATTCATCGAAAACTTTCCCGGTGATTTTATTCCATAGCGGGCAAAGACGAAAGCTACAAATATTTTATATCCAACGATTATAATGGTAGCATTCTATGGATGCCTCCCGAACGAAAGTCAAAAATATGTTTAGATTAATATATTGCTATACTTACTCAGTTATTCGTCATGTTTGGTTGTGCTTTCCCTTCGGTGCTCTCTTATCTCCTTTCTTACGTCTTCATGCAATAGTGTTGGATTATACTTACAATCTGTCTAATCTTTTATTTATCGATAACGTATATTTTTTATCATTACCTTTGTTTTTTATCATTACCTCGTATTGAGATTACTATGTCTACAGAGTGCACAAATTGTCACGACTCTATAATTCACGATGAAGATTCAATTGTTTGCTTAATATGTACTGGCGGCTTTCACTTTTTTTGTGCTGGTTATAATGAAAATACTTTTAAAAAACTTTCAAATAATTCTAAAATGAGATTTGTCTGCAACTGGTCCTGGTATTAAAGCTTAGTTACCTGATAAAATAAATTGAACTATCATTTGAATATCTCAGCAATAATTTTATAATTACTTGTATTTACATGTCTCCAAATGATAATACTGGTCTTTTTTTGAACGGGTTAGAAATGTACTTAAATAGTATTAATAAATCTCACCTCAATTGAGTATCTAAATATAATTGCATCTAAAGGATTTATTTCGTGCATAAATAAATATACTCGTGTCTCCAATACGTCGCAATCATGTATAGACCACATGTTTATTAATAATATAGATACGGACAGTGTAAATTCATATATTTGAAAATCTGATACAACTGATCATTATGCTACTATACCATACATTCAAAATGATGCTAATTTAACTGATAACACTGATATAAAATTATTCGAGATAGGAAATAAAATTAATATAGAACACTTAAATATGCTCATTAGCATTGACAATTGGGTTAATTTACTATGTAATAATGATGTAAATAAAGCATATGAAACATTTAATAACACAATTAATCAACTAATTTCCTTATCATCATATAATATTACTGGTGAAAAAACATAGTAAAAAAAAAAAAGCTTAAAGAATGGATTTCACATGGTCTAACGGTCTCAATCAGAAATAGAAATAAATTATTCTCTAAATTACGTAAAAGACCTTTTGACAGGGATTTAAAATTATCTTGTACTCGGTATCGTAACCTACTAAATAATTTAATAAAAAAATCAAAAATTTTACATTACCAAAAAAAAAATAATAGCAGCTGGCAATGAATCTAAAACTATTTGGAGAATTTTAAAGGAAGTTACAGGCAAAAAAAGTAATACTTATAGCATTAAAGGTATATAAGTACAGCAATGATACCTTAATAGATAATGAAAAAGACATCTGTGACACTTTTAATAGATTCTTTGTCAGAGTAGGCAGTGATATTGAAAGTAATATTAGATCCAAAGGGTTTGTCGAAAAGCCATGGAAAACCTTAAACAACAACTGTAATATTGCAGATTCAATTTTTTTCAAGCAAGCAATATATTTAAAGATAGAACTTCATTTTTTGAGCATGGGTTAACTAATTATATCTTAAAAAAAACTGCTATGATTTAATTTTATTTAATCTTGTTTTTAATTCATCTATCTCACAGGGGGTATTCCCCTCTTGTTTCAAAAAATGTGTTGTGTTACCTATTTTCAAATCTGGAGACCCCTTGGATTGCGGTAATTTTCGCCCAATTGTACTATCATTATCTATATCTAAAATATTAGAGAAGTGTATTAAAAGTAGGATACTGCTATTCCTGAATAAGAATGAGTTTTTCTCAAAAAACCAGTTCGAATTCTTACCTGACAGATCAACCAATGATGCTCTATTCCTGTTCAACAAAGTCCTATACATGACAATTTAGATTCCAATAATAAAGTTTTAGGTATATTTATTGATATAAAAAAGGCGTTTGATAGTGTTAATCATGATATACTTCCAAAAAAGCTATACCAGGCTGGCTTTAGAGGAAATATTTATAATTTAATGCAATCATACTTAACAAATAGGACAAAATTTGTTAAAATAAATAATACATACAGTAACCAATTACACATCTCGCATGGTGTTCTTCAAGGTACCATTCTAGGTCCCATTTTATTTGTTATTTATATTAATGGCTTATTAAATTTGAATGTTAGTTCTAAAATTATTAGTTGTGCTGATGATACTGTAATTCTTGTAACAGATAAAAACACTGACTTATTATACTCCAATGCTAACGAATTATAAACAACGTTAAAGAATGGTTTGATAACAATCTATTAGAGTTAAACCTTAATTAATCTAAATATATACATTTTAATAGTACTTCCGAACTTAACTTAAACAACAAAATAACCGTTCACTCAGTGCAATGTAATAGTAACTGCAATAACTGTATAATATTGGAACAGGTTAACGTTATAAAATACTTAGGTATAACCATTGACAGTAAATTAAAATGGGCCTCTCATATAAATAAGTTAATTAATACCGTTAGAACATTTTTCTTTATATTTCATGATGTCAGGTTCTTATTTAATATTCACATCAAACGCTTACTATATCTATCTCTAACATAATCCATTGTTAATTATGGTATTTGTATCTGGGATCAAGCATATGATTCACATACATATCGACTTAAAACCACACTTAATAGGTTAATTAAATTTTTACTATTGAGACCTATGTATTATAGTAATGATTCTGCTTATTTAGAACTTAATGTTCCATGCTTTCAAAATTTATATTATAGAAATATCCTATTAAGCTTATACAGGTTTAAGCATAATCTAGACAGAGTTAATCACTCATATAATACTCGATATAAAGAAAATATTAATATAAGTGTAACTATATCTAAAAAGCAATTAGGTCTAAAAAGTTCTATATCCACAGCTTCTCTGATATGTAGACAGCTTAACATTAAAATTTATAAATACAGAAATATTTGCATATATAAATCTTTTCTGAAAACTTTAGATCTCACATATTTAAATTTGTGATAAAACGTCTTAATTTATATAAGATTTGCATTTAAACTGTATGTTAATTGAGTTATATCCATGATCCATGAAAATTTTACACATTCGTTAAAGTTAGAATTTTTTTATACACGATAAAAATTTAAACATCTTTTGATTTTTAAACTGTTTACGGACATTTTCAGTTTTTTTTTTTTATGTATGTCAATACATTTTAGTATATTGCGTAATTACGTAAATATAATTTTTGCTTTTTTTCCGCGGCCCACGTTAATTTAAATTACTTGTACGTTTAATAACAATATTCAATGATTTTAGTATTTTTTTTTGCGACTTATAAATTATTTTAAATTGAGTTTGTTTATACTTACAAAATATAATAGAATATATATAGATCCAACAACAAGAAGACTTTTTCTTCCTAGTTGTCAATGCAATGGAACAAAACGCAAATGAGAGTCCCGAGTTCGAACGTTTCGAATTGATATACTCCGGCCGGCGAGAGAACGCTTCTGGGCGGCGACCAAAATTCGTCCGATCTCGCGCATTCCCACCACCTAACCTTCCCGAACGCTGGCCGCCGTCAACTCTGGCCACCGCCACCGTCGCCGCCACCGTCGCCGCCGCCCAAGGTTAATATAAATAGAAGGTTCGCTTATCGTGCTAGTGTGTTGTGATTGGTTGAATTGCATGTGACGTCAAAATAGTACACATTTTTTTATCTTATATCCTCGATTATACAAAAGTATACAAATCTTGACATCTTGTAGGGTTGTTCTGTTGTTAGTACTTAGTTGTTATTTGTTAGTTGTTATATTTAAAAGTTTAAAACACTATTTATGTTGTAAATAACTTATTTCAAACATTGAAAAAAAACGTTTTGTTAAAAAACAAAAGTTAAAAGATTTTAACAGTGTAAAATCCAAATGAATATTGTATTTTTTTTTTTCAAATATTTTGTTTAAAACTCAAACAATTAGTTTGTTTAAAACATCGTTTTGAACACAAAAATCAGTCTAAAACAAAAAATAAAAAAAATAATACATCAACTCTGACAAAACTACAGCAGGTACAAAGAAATAACAAAACTTTTAAATTAAATTTTCATTAAGTTATTACTCCATAAATGATTATTATGATTTTAGATTATTTTATTGCTTTTTCATTAATTTTCTTAAATATTATATATTTATATGATATTAATACATAAATAAGTGTGCAAAATGTACAATATAATATTAATACAGTTAATATGAAATAGTGAATTTGTGTATTGGTAAGTAAAAATGTACTATATTAATCAATTCTTAAAAATACTAACCAACTACTGCAGAACCTATTTTTTGAAACTATTATTTATAAGCATTAAAATTACATTTTTGATGCTGTAAGACATGAATATTTAAATATTTTTTAAACAAAATATTTAACATAATAAAACAAAAAATATTAATGAATTGTATACACAAATATTGTCAAATAATAATGTAGCATAATATAGGTTACTTATACTTACATGGTCTACTTACATGGCTGAATATATATTATATTGTATTAAGTAATTATTTTTTTCATTTTTTTACTATTTTTATATCCTTCAATGTCTGTATTATAATTTTTTCTTTTTATTAATTTATTAAATTGAACTTCCTTTATTTTTAAATTTAAATGTTTAATACGTATAAAAATCCTTTGTAAAATGTATGCTTTTATGATTTTTTCTGGAAAAGCAGTTTGTTTTTTCATTATTTTATCAGTTAGTATTTTAGAAATATTTGGCCTATCATTTAACTGTTGTTTTTCATTATAGGTATTAAATTCAGTTTCAATCAATTTTACTACTTGCATCCATTCATCAGAAGGAGTAGTCAGGCCTCCAAATGACAAATGATCTAACCAACTAGGAAGAGTATATTTATGTTCTTCATTTGCTTTTGTTATGGAACCTAATTCAGGAAATTCATTTTTAAACTTTTTAGCTATCCACCCAGCCACATATTGAAAACCATCTTCTTCAGCCATATTAGTTTGAGGATTAACAGTTTTATTTTCTTGAATCAATGAAGCAGATGTTGGCGAATGAAATATTTCTTCAATGTTTTGAACTTCTGGTACTCTATTATAATCAGTATTGTCTTGTAAAAACTGTTTTGGATCATCTATGGACACTGGAACCTAAAAAACAAAATAGTAATTTGTATTTTAGATAGGGACATATTATCATCAGATATTATATTAACTCATTATTTTTATTATTACCTTAGCAGTTTTCATTAATGTAGCCATCAGAAACTCATCTGGTTCATTGTCTACAGTGTTTGAATGAGATACTACAATGCCGGGTGTCTTTCCTAATATCATCATACGAATTCTATATAGCGCATTTAATGGTGTTGGATGATCATTTAATCCACCACGAGTTCTTAACTGTGAAAAAAAATTTTCCAAAGCATCCTGATTCAGACGTCGAGTTAGAATATATTCTAAATTGTACTTTTCATGAAGATATTCATAAAGGTTTTGCAATGAGGTACTAGATATAATGACGCCTTTTTGAAATATTTCCATATTTTTTTTTTTTAAAGTATACTCATCATTAGTTTGATTTGCATTTCCTTTGGATTTAGACATGACTCTCATATTTGAAAATACTTCTATAACTTTTTGTAATATGGTTTTCTGTTCTTCCAGGTGTAACCCAAATGGCCTTTTTGTCGGAATTGCTGCACATGCATTAGATGAGTTCATTACATCAAACCACTTGTTTATTAGTAATATGAAATCACCAGTATTGACAGCCATATTTTTATCTGTTCCAGGTAAATAATGTTTTAATGCTGTTCCAGTAGAATGTGACATCAATTGTGCAGCAAGCAATACATTTTGACGTTGAGTTTTAACACAGTCTAAATGGTTTTTTGTCAAATAATAACAAGATGAAACTTCTGAATCAGTAATTTTTAATAATTCTTCAATTGGTGTTTTTGTCACAATATTTCCATCGCCCATTCTAAATCCAGTATCAATTAACCAATTCCTTATTAGTTTTAATAAATGTGGAGCATCGGCAAACATAAATATTGGATCTCCAGTGTTTGGATGTGGAAAGGCAGTATTATCAACATTTATATTTAATTTTTTCCATAAGCCCATATTTCCACCTCCACAGTCACATACACATGCTACTACGGTGTATCCTACAGCGTGGAGCTCGCTAATTATATTTATTAAAATCTCATCAGTCATTTTTTTATCAAAATCTATAAATACTGGCTGCTTCCATTTAGCAACAAGTCCACAGGCTAAAACTATTTGCATTTGATTATATGGTCCCATAACCACATCATTCGCTTTGTCATATTCATATTGGTTTGCCACTTTAACTTCATCAAATTGTAATACTACAAGTTTTTCTATAGGAGATGAATTATTGCTTGAAATATTCATAACTTTGATAATATCTTTAAGAATTCCTTGTTTCATATTTATTTTGGAAGCCCATCTACGTAATGAAGATAAACCAGGCAAAGGATAATTTAGTGAATTACGGACATATAAGTAGGCACGTTGACTTAAACACCTCAATGCAAAAGATTTAGAAATTTCATCAGTTGACCATATAACCTTCTTTTTTTTTTAAGTATTAAGTCCAATTGATTTTTAGTCAAAACATTTGATACTAAAGATCTGACTTCTTCCTCTGTTTTTTGTTTTTTATAATTATTTAATGATTTAACTAATATTTTGTTTTCATTTTTTGATTTTTTATAATATTTGTCGTCATGTCATTCAATTT
>JANEHU010001743.1:0-11078 GCA_027563435.1 Nasonovia ribisnigri
TAATAGGTATATATACACATACTAAGCATATTGTAATAATAACTATATGTATTTGAATGTTAATGCCTTAATGGGTAGTGAACAATTTAGTTTACCTACCCATCTACTTAAAGAGTAGGTGCATGGTATTGATTGAACCGACTTAATTAAGTGTGGGTGCCTAATATCGGTGATGAGATAGGACTAAGTGAAATTAAGTAAAATGTAGTTGAGCATAGCTACATAGGTAGTTTAACTGCTATATATTTTTTTTTATATATATACGAGTACCCACAAAACGCTAAGACGGTGTCAATTGATATAGGTACTTCTATATTTCAATAGATATTGAAGTTTAATAATGCTGTATTATACTTATTATTATTATTATTATATTAATTACGTGCGTTAATATTTGATTTATATTATTATATATTATTATTATTATTATATATCCTTCCTAGACACGTGTGGCGCTCCGTTTCCGACTAGGTACGGCTTTTGAACTAGCGTAAGGAAACGGCCAATGAGAAAATTAGATTTTTTCCGCGGGCGGTCTCCCGGCGGCGGCGGACCCGTCGCTGCGTAATCAGTCTCTCTTATCACTTTTTCACGATTTTTTTCAGATTTTTCAATTTTTTCAAACTTTTTCGAGTTTTACCCCCCCGGGGGGCTCTGGGCGGCCCCGTTCGGACCTTATTCGCCTTCCCCGTCAGATTTAACGGCCCCCAGCACCCGCGCTTTTTTCGTTTCGACGATTTCTCGGCCGAGATCACGCGCGAACCGTGCGCCGCCGCCGCGTGCCGTCGTCGCGCTTTTCGTTCGAAAAGTCGAGTTTTACCCCCTTTCGGAGCGTCGCGCGGCCCCGTCCGTCTCCGGATCGCGTTTCTCGCCAAATCTATAGGCCCCGCGCGACGCTATTTCATTTACGACGGGTGCCCCGGAGGAGAACTCCGACTGATTCTATTAGCCGTCGTCGATTTTGGCGCCGTTTCGAACGGTTTTTCACACTTTTTCGTCTACCGATCGAGTTTTACCCGTCTTTCAAACGTCCGGTCTCCCCGCTCGCGACGTATTCGGAATCCCCGCTAAATTTACCGACGGCGCCCGCCCCTACTCCGTTCCGGGCGAGTGCCGCGGTCGAGTAAAATCCACGACAGCAGAGCCCGCGAAGCGCCGCCGTCGAGTAGGTGTATTACTATAGACAGGCCCTGTATATATGCGTAGAAAAGTCCGATTTTTTTCGCGTAAATCGCGTTCGCTTCGTAAAAACGTGGCGGACGACGTCGTCCGCCGTCCGACGCGGTAGACCGCCCGACCAGGGAGACCGCGGCGGCTGACGCCGCGGCGTTCGCGTTTCGCCTCGGCACCGAGACGACTTAATAGGCATTGATTTCACTCCCTTTCTCATCACAGTAGGTAGGTAGGTCGGTTAAGGCGTTAGGCAGGTTACCCGTGGGTCGAGCGTTCGATGCCGGTCCCCCCGGGTCGTGGAAATTTGCGGCGGCCGTGTTAAATCGAATTATTTTTTTTCTTTCATATTATTCGTATTTAATGAAAATTTTATGATTTTTTTTTCAAAATTTGAGTTTTACCCTTATTCGCGTTCCCCGTACTTCGTTCGCGTCGAGTGCGGCGTACAGGCATAGGTATATACATGCTACTCATATATTTATATATTTGATAGACGATATATGACAACAGAAGAAACTGTAGGTACATGCATCTTATAATAAATGTAGACTTTTAAGAGTTGATACCGCGCGGTGGTTGGTTAAGTTAAATTATTATATAATAATATATATCCTAGCTCGAGTCGACGATGGATGTGACAGAAACGTTCGAATACTTCAACACACAGTGTGTATTACAATATATTATTATTAATATTTAACCACATAAACATTGCTCAATAAATGTAGACAATAAAAGCAATAGATGTGTATATCAATTATTTGTATTATTTGTATTTCATGCTCATGATTAAATATACAACACCTATACTATGTAGTAGGTAAATATTATATTACAGTTTTACTCTTAGTGTAGCATACAAAATAAACTGCAACAGATTCTAAATAATACAATAACAAATTAGAACTTTATGTATTTAATTAAAGTCTAGCAATTAAATTGTATAATGATATGGCTATATACTATTTGAAATAACTTATATAGGTTCAATTATGAGTATTAAAAAATTATGAAATAAACTAGCCGAGTGCGGATATCGCCGCCGTCGAGTGGGTACTACTATATACAGGCATAAATACATGCGTCGGAAGGTTCCATTTTTTTTCGCGAATTTCGTCTGCTTATCGACGAGGTGGGATCGCCGGCTCAAAAGCCCTCAGCTGACGTCGAATATTGTATAATATCATATTATTATATTATTATATATATCAATATAAACGATTCTCGCAATGCTACAGTATGACCATTATTAATTGATACTGGTCGGTTGGTGGAGTGATGGCGTGCGGGGGACAACTTTAGCAATATAACATTATATGGGTTTGCTTATTACGTAGGTACCTAAAGTTTATTTAATGTATCATAACATAAAAATATACATATATAATACGTATTGTCCACGATTCAACCTGATGTTGTGACCTGTTCGTCGCACATTGTCCGCTATCCGACAAAGTCGAATAGCCTACCCTTATTACTACGGCGAACGTCATTCGAGGTGACTGACCTGCTAGACACTCAAAAAAAGACGGCAGCTATATGATTTCCCCGAATTTTTAAAAATTTTTTCACGTAATTTATCACTTAATTTTGCGTTTTCGGTGACAGTTATGAACGCTGTCCACGATTCGACGCAGTCGGATTGTATACCTGACGACGTGACCTGGCCTTAGCACATTGTCTACCATTGCCTACCATTATTACTTCGGCAAACGTCATTCGAGGTGACTGACCTGCTAGACACCCAAAAAAACGTAGTCGAATTTCCTATCCACGGGCATAACTACCGTCCATCTAATGACTGACTTGCTAGACGCCCAAAACTTCACGGCGGCTATACGATTAGCATGGCCGCCCGAAATTCCACGTAATTTATAAATTAATTTTGCGTTTTCGGTGACAATAATGAACGCTGTCCGCGATTCAACGCAGTCGGATTGCATACCTGACGACGTGACCCGGCTGTCGCACATTGTCCGCTATCCGAAAAAGTAGGATTGCCTATCCACGGACATAACTACCGTCCATCGAATGACTGACTTGCTAGACACCCAAAAAGATGTAGTCGGATTGCCTATCCACGGACATAACTACCCTCCATCGAATGACTGACTTGCTAGACCCTTAAAACATCACGGTGCATATACGATTAGCATGGCCGCCCGAAATTTTCGAATTGCCCACCCTTATAACTTCGGCGAACGTCATTCGAGGTGACTGACCTGCTAGACACCCTAAAAAGACGGCGGCTATATGATTTGCATAGATGCCCGAAATGTTTTGAATTGTTTTCATGTAATATATTACATAATTTATTTTCTTGGTGACAGTAATGAACGCTGTCCGCGATTCGACGCAGTCGGATTGCATACCTGACGACGTGACCTGACCGTCGCACATTGTCCGCTATCCGACGAAGTAGGATTGCCTATCCACGGACATAACTACTGTCCATCGAATAACTGACTTGCTAGACACCCAAAACTCCACAGCGGCTATACGATTAGCATGGCCGCCCGAAATTTTCAAATTTTTTTTTTTCATTTCCGACCATAGCAAACAACTTCGTCCGCGATTCGACGCAGTCGGATTGCCTATCCACGGAGACAACTACATTCCATCGAGTGACTGACCTGCTAGACTCCAAAAAAATCACGGCGGCTATAATTTATGACACCGTCCGAAGGTTACGTGATTTGGCGTTGGCTAATCCACCATTCCTTACAAAATTCCATTATCCTTATCAAAAATCCATTATCCTTATCTTGAATCCACTATCCTTATCACAAATCCACTATTCTTATTATAAATCCAATATCCTTAACACTAATTGTTATCACAAATCCACCTTCCTTACCACTTTTCAATTTTACATACCCCTTTTCTAATCACGAATTCTTATCACTATCTCACCATCGATAGCCTTATCACCCATACACCGTGTCGGCTCGAGTCGACGACTGGACCACAAGACCACTATGGCGTCCGACATGGACAACACTCCTCGCCAACTCCGGGGGGTCTGGGGGTAAGGTTAGGTTAGGCGATTTTGGCCACGGCAATTAACAACGTATAGTCATACGTTCAACGTCATTTGAGGTGACTGACTTGCTAGAAACATAAACACGACATACAGATTTATGATTTTCCTTTCGAAAGAAAGTCTGGACTGTATCAACTGTAGAGCACATCCTCGGGCATGATAAATGATCGGACCCTCATACCCAAATTTCAAAAGTCACCGAAAGATACCGCCAAAAAGCATAGCCTTATCACTCATCCAAAATCCTTATCACGCATCCACTTTCCTTATCACGCATCCACTATTCTAATCTCCCATCCACTATTCTTATCACACGTCCACTTTCCTTATCACTCATCCACTATTCTCATCGGCAATCCACATTTTGGACCAATATTTTAGGCAAATCGGTTTCCACTGGGAGTAACACTGGGGGGTCTGGGGGTCTCCCCCAGCGACGCTCGGAGAGCTAGTCTTATACTATAAAACGCTAACCCGAGGGCGCTCCCTATGGCGTTTTTCTGCGTTATTTAGTGAACGTCGGACCGTGCGGCGGGTAGAACGAGCGCGCGCCAATGAAAAAATCCGGCGTAGCCGTCGCCGCGTTATCACCGACGCCTTATCAATTTTACGAGTTTTCGACTAGAAATTCGACTTTTTTTTTCGAAAAGTCGAGTTTTACCCCCCTTCGGGGCGACGCGCGGCCCCGCTCGGACCTTATTCGCGTTCCCCGGGAGATTTACACGCCGCCCCGGGCCGCGCTTTATTCGTCTCGACCCTTACTCGGCGGAGATCGCGCGCGAACCGCCCGCCGCCGAAGCGCGCCGTTTGGCCGTTTTTTTTTCGTAAAGTCGAGTTTTAACCCACTTTCAAACGTCTCATATCCCCGCTCGCCCCGTATTCGGAATCCCCGCTAAATTTACCGTCGGCGCGCCGCCCCACTTCGATCCCGGCGAGTGCCGCGGGCGAGTAAAACCGACGACAGTAGACCGCGGCGTCGTCATTACTATATTACTACTATATATATATTGGATTTTTTTCCCGTAAATCGCGTTCTCTCCGGGAGAACGCGGCCGAGGACGTCGTCCGCCGTCCGACGCGGCAGACCGCCCGACCCGGGCGGACGACGGCGTAGCGTTCGCGATTCGCCTCGGCGGCGAGACGCCTTAAGAGGCAGAGATTTCACACCAGTTCTCAACTCGATAGGTAGGTAGGTAGGATTAGGGCGGTAGGCAAGTTACCCGGCGGTGGAGCGTTCGATGCCGGCCCCGGAACGTGGAAATTTGGGGCGGCCGTGTTAATTCGAAATTCTTTTTTTTCGATTTTTTTTTTTTTTATTACGATTCTAAAAGTTTTTATTTTATACAAATAAAAGTATTTTGTTACTATGATTTAAAAAAAAACACTCGACTTATATTTTTAAATATTCATTTGTTTGTTGTTTTTATATCTTAATGGTTAAATGTTTTTGATATTAATGTTACATAATTAATGCATACAAATACTGCTACAGATTCTAAATAATACAATATTAATAAACAAAATAGAACTTTATGTACCTACATATATTTAATTAAAGTCTGAAAATTAAATTGTATAGTGATAATATGTGACTATATACTATTTTATATAACTCATATAGGTAGAGTATTATATGGAACAAACTATTTATTTTATTAAATAATAAATTAGGTAACACTTGATTTTATTATCTACACCTATACTGTTTAACATGGGCTGGATTATATGGGATAGTTCTATAATATATATACTTGAAAAGATGATACTAATATAACCTGCTGCAGATACTATATAATACAATAATTTATTATAAACTAATAGATCTTCATGTATTAAATTCTGGCCGTTAAATTTTATAATGATATATATTGCTATACTATTTGATGAACTAGGTTTATACTATGACTATACTATAGGTAGATAGGTTTTATTCATCGTGAGCATAAAATCAAGTTAATTAATAGACGATTGATAAATAACTATATATAATTGACATCCACAGCTATTTGTCAACGCATCTAAGTCAGACAAGGGCTCGATTCTGTTGTTAGATAGCAATAAATATATAACATACTATGTAGTAGGTACTTGATATGTTACAGTTTATATAAATTTATTAGTGTAGCATACAAATACTGCTACAGATTCTAAATAATACAATATTCATAAACAAAATAGAACTCTATGTACCTATATTTAATTAAAGTCTGAAAATTAAATTGTATATTGATAATATGTAACTATATACTATTTGATATAACTTATATAGGTAGAGTATTGTATGGAACAAACTATTTATTTTAAATAATAAATTAGGTAACACTTGATTTTATTATCTACACCTATACTGTTTAACATGGGCTGGATTTTTTTCGGCGGCGAGACGCTTTAAGAGGCAGAGATTTCACGCCAGTTCTCAACTCGATAGGTAGTTAGGTAGGATTAGGGCGTTAGACAGGTTACCCGGCGGTGAGGCGTTCGATTCCGGCCGCGGCGGATTGTTCAAATTTGCGGCGGCCGTGTTAATTCAAAATTCTTTTTTTCGTTTTTTTTTTCGCGATTTGTTTATTTCGTATTAATTCTTTTTAGCTGCGTTATATATAATGCGTACATAAATCACATTTTAGACTTATTTGTATGATGACTAATGATATATTGGATGTCGCAATTATATAAAAATGTATATATAATGGTTGTCACAGAAACGTTTGGATCACGATTAAAGATATAATATCTTTAATCGTGGTTTGGATACACAGCTGTGTATTACGATTTTGTTATATATTTCTATTGCACTTGTGTAAGGGAGCTGCGGTTGTTCGATACTTAAACACCACGAGCTACTCGCAATAGTTATAACTGTAATATGTACATATCAGGTACCTATAAGTTATAGTTAATGTACTTTACCTACCTGCTTAATATGATATTGATTGAACTAACTGAATTAAGTACGGTATATAATGTTGGTGATAATTTATCTATTAGAGTATAAATAAAGCACAAAGGTTTTCATTAGTCATATTCATAATGATATAATGACACAGCGACATTTCTATACATAATATATAGAGCAGTGCATTACAACATTGTTATATATTACACATTTTGTAAAGTAGTTGGTCGAGGTGGTTGAATAGTGTTATACTCACACAGTCACACCACTTACAATAGGTTATAACTCATGCATAATATGCATCTACTGTGTACATAGCAGTTAACTATATTTGCAGTTTAACGTACCTACACACAATTCTGGCTGAAAATCGTAATATATATAATATATAATTAATATAGGTACTTCTATATTTCAATAGATATTGAAGTTTAATAATGCTGTATTATTGGTATTATTAATTACGTGCGTTAATGTATGATTTATATTTATATATAATAAATGCAATACTACAGTTGTACCGCCATTAGATTTAAGATTATGACTTATGAGTAAAGCGTACCTAACCTGACGTTATCGGTTGAGTGAGTAGCCGTGCGGGGAAAAACTTTAGCGACGTTAAACGCGCCATGTCATCAAACGTCATCTTGTGCCCAGTGTCCATACGGCGAACATCTAAGCGCACCGAAGAGTTAATTTTTCTCAGTTTTCTTAGTTCCCTTAACTTTTCTGTGCGCATTTCGGACGCCTTTTACACGTTTTTTTTTAGGCCATCGAACGCCGCTTTTCATACAAGTGAGTAACACTTTTCATACTAAAACACGTGTATTGTTATTATTGTTATTAAACTAGCTCTTCGAAATATTATTCGCGTTCGGTGTTCATAACCGGACGTAGATTTATACGCGAGTTCGTTTTAAGACCGTACACAAATTTAATGACAATAACATAATAATAATAATATTCACCGTCTTTCTAAAAATAGTACACACACTGATAACACACTGATTAGCAATATAATTATTTTCACTTGACATTTTAAAAATGTTAAACTACATCATTAAAACTTCACAATCACGACGCCGCCACCTGTCACACACAGCGGTGCCGTCTCTGGTGAGTTTAATACACCTACACGAACTTATGTTTTATAAGAAGCTACCTTACTGCTAAGCTACCTAACTTGACTTGACGGTATTCAACGTTTTTGTTACAACATAAACCTACTGCACGAGTATGCCGCCAAACATAATAAATACCTACCCGTGTACTTTTTGACAGTGAGTTGTGTTATGTTTTGTATGCCGACAACAGTGTACCTACTTTTACAATATGGAAATTACTTTACATTTTTTAAACATCGTTCAGCAGCGCTAATTTGCATTTCATCTGTTTATTCTACGACATGTAATTATTAAATTTAATGACAATAAGTGTCTCTGTTGGTATACTTATACTTTACCATACTATACTATACTATACTGGCTAGGTACGACATTCTTGAAAACTAAAAGCCTGAATTTACATTCGACTTCATATATTCACATAACTTGAACAATAGTGTTAATGGTGTTATTGCATATTAAACACATTGATACCGTTGACTGAAACAGATAATTATTTTGATTCCTACATTGCTTCATACTATACCATAAATATATCAACTTGACTTAACCTAAAGAGAATACTTTAAGTTTTACATCTTAATATTACTACTACACAAAGTATTCCTTGAATAGCTCTCTACTAACCTCTCTCTCCTTTATTTGTAAATTGTGTAGGTACTAGATAAGTATTTTATCATTTCACATGTGTTATTCTCAGTAGTGTTATGATTATTTCAATACCTTCTTATACTTTATTTTTATATAAGTAGGTACATTTTGTACACCGTACAATGTACGATTTATATGATCCAACAAGTATAGATACTTACATTTATTATTATTTATTATTGGTTAGGCTGGCCAGAGATTAGATTTTGGTTTAGGTAGTTAACTAATGCAGACTCAAACATGCAGACTACAACATGTGAGCTTTTATTAGTGAAACATCATAAATGTTACCATAAAAGTAACAAAATACTTGAACGTTTTCTTACACGGTTCTCAATATTACTTAATAACAAAATATTATGTACACTGTTTTAGATCCTGCACTACAGCACAACAGCAACATGTTTTACTTAGCAAAAGTCACTACAAAGTCTTTTACTATCTCAATACTACTACAATGTCAATTTTAGGTGGTTACTTACATTCAGCAGTACTTACATTTTATTATTATAAAATATTGTATTAAGGTTGGGTTAGGCAGAACTTAGAAAAAGGTGTAGTTAAATATATTAAAACATATTAAACAGCATTGTTAATTGTACAGTGCTCCCAGTGTTGCCTCCAATGACTACAAGTAGTAATCACAGTTAGTTATGCCTCTCTGTATTTTAAATGTACTTTTAATATAGGCATTCATACACTTTTAAATTGTTCCTACAAAATACAAACACATTTGTATAAAACTTACTCATTAACCATGCAATAAAAACTATACTATACTATACTATAACGGTTAATAGAACTATACTAACATTATATAACTAGGAACAACTATATTGTATTTGTTTTATTACTATCGGTTATTAGTAATGTTTAATTATCATACTTCACACACCCCTCCGACGACAATGAGTAATGTCTAACCTATGGTTACATTACTTACGTACTTAATCTTCTCTTTACTCATTACAGTTACACGTAATTCACATTACACATAATCTACATATTATCTACATATAACTTTATCCAACCGACACGAGATTATAAATATGTATGAACACACAACCGATTAAAGTTCTGTATAAATTATACTCTTTTTTTTTTTTGTTATCGCTGTTTTTATATGCTTATTCTTTGAAAAATACCTTGAACAACGTTGCTGTTCAAAAGCAAATAATTCATTTGATACCTATATTATGTTGTTCAATTGGACTTTATCTACTTAAAAATGTCATGCCAAACTGTACATCCCCTCATACGTAATAGGTAGTGCAAGTTACAGTTGATAACCAATAAATAAAATACTTAAACATTTTCTTACACAGTTCTCAATATTACTACTACACACCTAGGTCAACACTCCTTTATTTGTAAGTTGTGTACTAGAAAGGTATTTTATCATTTCACATGTGGTACTCTGAGCAATGTCCTATATCCAATTATCATAATATACTTTATTGCAATTATTAATTTATTTTGCACAGGCAGAGCTTAGATTTAGGTGGAGTTACAGAGTAAAGAGCGCAATACATTTCATCCTGAGAAAAATTATAAATATGTATGAATGTACAACCAATTAAATGTTTTTGTGTGAATTTTTTAACTGCACTGATGTTATTTAGGTTGAATTTTTCCTCTTCTCAGGTGAATTATGAATGATAGTTATGGTTATAGTTGGTTATGACTAGGTGTATTTTTATATAGACACATACACAATCTTATAATGATAATATGTTCTTTGCTAAGACAACATTTCACTGTGCTCATAAGTTGAGTGGAAGTAATGAGATACATTCTACTATAAGTATTATTTAATTATTATTAAAGTTGGCAAAATCATACTAATATTACTATTATATTACACTAACTCCGGGTTAAACTATAATAATTATATTATGCAGTGGGAATAAATGTGTACCTACTCTAAACTCGACCTAACTTTTAGGTCCAGATGGAAGAAGAGGACATCCAGGTGGAGGAGGTGGGAGGAGCCGAGGTCCAGGTGGAGGACATGGAAGTCGTCGGCGTCCCGGCGGAGGACGTGGAAGTGGTCGATGTCCAGATGGAGTGGGTGGAGGACGTGGAAGTGGTTGAAGTCCAGATGGAGGTGGTGGAGGAAGTGGAAGTGGTCGTAGTCCAGATGGATGGTGTAGAGGACGTGGAAGTGGTCGAAGTCCAGATGGTGGTGGTG
>JANEHU010001744.1:0-54430 GCA_027563435.1 Nasonovia ribisnigri
ACTCGCTACACCAGTCGATTTTTATGTTTTTTTATATATATTTATATATAAATAATTATAAATACTCAGATTTTCTTAAAATATTAAATCTGCTTTTTATGATTATTTTTAGGTTGTTTTATATAAGTATTTATGAACATTTTGATCGAATATTAGTAGATACAGCGTTATTTTGAAGTCTGTAGTATACTCGTATAATGCATTTAAAGATTATTTACAAATATTGAAGTCAAAGATGAGCAACGGAACACCCTCGAATTTGAAAACTAAAATATTCTTATTTAAAAAGGGTTAAGATAAATATAGTATAATTCAGATAATTTAAATTAACGATAGAACTATTATATGTAACATCAAAGGAAAAAATTAACAAATTTATGATTATAAGATTATAAAGTAAAAAAATATTTTAAAACGCCCTATAAATGTAGCCAGTAAGTAGCTATATAATATACAGGTACGTACATTATATAGTGTTATAACTTTTTGTACGCAAATATAATTTAATTATAATAATAATAATGAAATAGACCCACTGTTGCTAATCCGAAATGTAACGGACCTGTAATACGACATAAAAGCTATATAATGAGGTGTATAATATATTCATAGGAAAAATTAAAAACCACAGGTGCTTAACCTCGGAAAAGTTATCACAAATCAAAAAAATTATTTTATTAGCAAATGGCTCAGAATCTAAAACTGATACATATACACATATAATAATGATAACAATGTATATAATTATTATTAGGTACCTACCTATAGTATGTAAATATGGAAGCTACTATTCTACCATTTTATTATTCTGAAATTATATCAACAAAATAGAAGATTTTATCAAAAAGAATTTTCTTTATCCTTCTTCAATATTAGACCATCCTTAAAAAATAACTTTTAACTTTTTAATATACATTGTAACCTCATAAATTCAAAAGTTTCGACATGCGGCAGTTATTGTTACAATTCTATACATACAACAAATTTACACAAATATTTGTTTTTTGAATAAAAAAAACATTTTATACTGACTAATGATAAATAAACTTTTTTTAGCGTATATTTGTATTTAATTTAATGATAAATAATTTTTTTTTAATTTACCAACAGTTTACACGCGTCTTTTCACTATTAATTTGGTTCTTCAGAATGAAAATAATAAAAACTTTCAATTTGATAATTTCCACGAATATAATACCATTATTATTTTATCAACTACATTAAATTTAAAATGTGTAGGTACATTATTAAGTAGTTATGCAATGAATTTATATCATAATGTTAAATTATCTAATTAATATGATTAGTGATGACGTATGAACATACATGGACAATGGACATAATATATTAGTGTTACTTCATAAATATTTTTAAATTATACTAAATAGATATAGCGTATTGACGATTCAAATATATATAACAAATAATAATATAAATGATCATAGTAGGTAAGTATATTACAGCTAATCAGTAGAAAATAATTCAGGTATTGTATTAAAATCTATACTTTAGTTTCTAAATTTAATATTCAGCGAATAATAAATTTATAAAATATCATTAAACATTAAATTCAAGTACATCGTACAGCGTTAAACAATATTCTTAAAGGTTTTTATTTATTAACCTCATATTGTTATACATTATATGTTGTTTAAAAGATAAAAGAGTTTCGCCCCAAATACAATTTGACGGTATATATGTTCACCCGTGCGGTTTCGTGTACTACTATTCAATTATACGTTTATACGATGGTTGAATATAGTTATATCTCTATAATATTGAGTCACACTATTTCTCTATTCACTGTTTTTTCCTAGAAAAAACCTGAATAATATAAACTTCTGAACACAAATAACAAAATACGATTTTGATGAAAGCTTTTTATTAGTATTATATAATAGGTAGACCTATCCGAACGTCTAAGAAATATAAATTAAAATCTGTTGATTTACATTATATAAAAAAAATAATATGAGTAAAAATTATTAGTTTATATATTGTGGTACTAAAGTTTTATGCCTATTTATAGTTAAGACATTAAGAACTTAACTGATAATCAAGGGTGTCCCTAAACTAATTTTCAGAGGGGTTTAAAGGTAACTACTAAAGGTTTAAATTCAGTTTTTACATAATATAGTTGTGTTGTATTGTATCTGTCTTACTAGCGCATAACATGGAAAATGTTGTGTTCAGAAATCAGAATCATCAATTTGTCTACGATATTTTTAATATCATTATGAATTGACCAATTATCAATTTAAAAGTAATAATATTATTTAGGCCCCACGTAAGACTTTTATTGATATTTAAATTTAGAAGCAAGATTAAGTATTTTCAATATTTACAACAAATTAACAATTTTAAAATGGTCTTAACTTATGTTAAAATATCCAAAAAATGTCTAAATGAAGCCCTAAATAATATAGTTACCTTTAAATTGTAAACCAGGTTAAATTAAATTGGACTATTCTGAACTAAAAATATACTATATTATTATACGTTGGTTAGACGAAGAAAACGCAAGGGTTCAGTAACCGGCGTTGGTAAAGCGTGTGATCTACCAGGTCCACCGCGCGCCATGATCTACTATTAATAGCTAACGGATAATATGCCTTTTGTGACTAAATACACGGCGATAATGTACGATAACGTCTTGAAAAAATTGATAAGAGAAATAAATATATCTTAATAAATAGCTAACAGGTCACTACGTCTATCGTCTGTGCATTTATATGTTTACCATTAAACCTAGTCGTGTGTGCGCGAGTACGCAGTGTGTTTTAAAAAGGTTAGCATCGGATTTTTATAAAATTATTAATTCTGAAAACCCTAGTGTAGAATTTCTTCAAAACCATGGACTATTGCCGAAAGAACATGAAATTAATAATTGCGAAAAAAATGTAGTGGTGCTACTGAAATGTGTGTACGAAAAAAGAGATTAGCATCTGGAGAGACGCGAGAATATAAATCTATCAGGTGCGTAGTAAAAGGGTGTCAAACTTTCAAATCAATTCGATAAAATAATTTATTTTTTAACTACACCGACCATAATTCTTGTTGTCATTTAAATCTAAGTTTGGGTCAGATATTAGAAATAATTTATTTTTGGACTCAAGATCTCCCAATAACAACATGCAGTATCTTCTCTTACTGGTCGTTCTAAACCGACCGTTGTTGATTGGTTTAATCTATATCGAGATATTTGTTGTTCATTGTTTGAAAACGCAAGCAATGAGAGGTCCAGGAGAAACTGTACAAATTGATGAATCTTTATTACGCGGAAAACGTAAGTACAATCGGGGACGAATTTTACTAGGTGATCGCCGTATTGAACCTCATAGTTCTGATACTTCAGATTCTGAAAAAGAGAATCAACCAGTAAATAACCGAAATTATGGACGTAGGATCGAAGGTCCTTGGGTGTTTGGTTTATGCTGGAAAAATGGGGCTAACACGCGAACAATAGAATGTTTATGGTCAATATTCAAATTTAAAATATTAAGTAAAATGCATGGGACTAATGAAAATCTATTTAATTGAATGTTGGTACCGCTCAATAAAGAATAGAAATAATATATTTATACATTTTTTTGGAAGATATAAAAAAAGTTTATGGTTCATAAAAAATAATATTGTAACTATTATCATATTTTGAACACAATTTATATATTTTAAATTTTTGACTGATACTAATTGTATCATTTATTTTGTGTACTTTAATGTATTAAATATAGTTATTTTTTTAATTGAATAATAATATAATATAATATTACATATTTATTTATTTATCTACTGTTTTATCGGTAGATCACACGCTTTACCAATGCCCAGCAATCTCATAAGAGGTTGAGATAGACAATTATAACCATATAATTAAATAAAACAAAAAAATATTATATGAATTAATTTTAATGCATTTAAATTATTATTAGTAATTAGTATGTAATATATGTATATGAATTAATAATTCATACAAATTGATTAATATTAAAATAATCAGAAACAGTTCATACATAATAAAAGATATGTAGGGCAACTTCACCACCCCCACCCGCAATTGTAGACACCACTGATGATGATACGTATTTTAATATGTGAAACTGACTTTAAAAATCATAGAAAATAATTGCAATTACTTCAATCAAAAATGATGAATTAAACAATAATTGTATAGATGTATTATAAAACAATGTAACTTATAATGTATGTGTATACATTTTAATAAACAGAGTTCAGTCTACAACTTAAAAATGTTTCAAGTGCAAATTACATGGCTTTTCTTCATAGGCATACCAAGTAATTAATTGATTAAATAAAAAATCTAATTTTCATATTCCACCACAATTGATAGTGAATAATGATGAATGATGATACTTATATAATTTATATTATACAATATACTCAAACGGATAAAAGTAATAAAATCAATAATTATACTATACCATACTTTAATATTTTATTGTACTAAACCTACTATATTAAATACTAATATAATACTGTACAGTAGACAAGATGATTCTTACAAACAATGGAGATTAGCGCACTCATTATAGTTTTAAAACGTATTGGTTTTTGTTCTTTGATTTCCTTTTCTTATAAATTTTAGATGCACGAAATGCATTCAAAACATTTGTATTTTACTGTCAGTGGTTCATTTTTATGATGATATTTCTCTCTATAATTTAATTTAAAATCAATATTTATATTTAGTTTAAAAGATAAAATAGCGATTTTTACAATGTATTTATTGCTGATGTCCCTCAAAGATTACGAATACTCTTATTCCTACACCATTACCAATGACTCTATGCTGGTATTGCCACCATTTGAAATTAAAATTAATTGATTTTAAGTACATAAGAATCACATAAGAAAATTTTCTTACGGGCAATATAATGGAAAATAAATAATGATGGGTCCACAAATGTCCACAAGCCACATTCGCTCTAAAAATATCTTGTCAGGAATGTCCTCAACTAATTAAAAACTAAAATCAGAGGGATGAGATGTCCGAATTGAAATTACATATTTATAGGTAAAACTTAGGATGATCTGGGATCCTTATCTTAGGAAAAAAAGAAGATGGTCTAATATAATCGATTAAATCTCCTCTTTCTCTCCTAAATTCCAAAATACAATTCCTTAACAAACTTCTAATAAATAAGACCATGCTTGTTTGATCCCATATAATTGCAATTTGAGGTCCTGTCATAATCTATATAATACCACACCAATTTAGTAATTCTGAAATATATTTAAATCAATTACACTGAGGATACAGGATGCTACTACACGTTCCTTGGTACGCATCTTACCTTGCCTATATACTATACATAATAACAAAGTAAATACAGACTAGATATACCTAACCGATAAAAGCAAAATAAATATAAACTTTTTCAAAAAGTACTCAACAGACTATAATTCAATATATTTATATTAAAAACTTATAGAGCACAAAAATATCGGAAATCGGAATATGAACACATTATATTATATAATACAATATATTATACATGCTGATTACAGGATAAACCTAACAGGAAGACCTGACAAATGAATTAATAACGTGTGTTCTAATCAATATATTTTTTTTATATATAATTAATTGATTCGTGTGTAACACGTAAAGTATAACATTTTATTTTTATCCTATAGGTACCTAGTACTGAAAATTTCAAAATAGCCAATTAGTAAATCTGGGTTTTAGAAAACTTTTATCCAAGATAAGTGGTTTATTTTTTATGATTTTTAAAATGTCAAATTTTTTTGAAATAAGACTCATTGATTTGAAAAGTAACAACTTTTAAAATAATATTTAGACTTTAACAAGTACCCATTTAAAAATTCTCATAAAATATTTAAAACAAGTTTATACCTTTTGAATTTAAAATGTTTTTTTACGAACAGATCTACTTACCATAGAAAAAATGAAATTACAAAAAATGTTGAAAAATAAACTACATAACTAACAAATTTTTTAAAACCCAGATTTACAAATTGACTATTTTGAATTTTTCAAAAATAATTTACATTTAATAAATTATTTCTTTATTTTTAGTAATATAAAATGTTATTCTATATGACTATACGTCCGTGAATAATATGTTAAAAAAAATATAAATATTGATTAGAATAAAAGTTGTTTCATTTGTCAAGTCTTCCTGTTATATCCTATAGTGTAGAAACCGTACCTCCTATGAAGAAAGACGTAACTAAGTTTTCTTAATTTTGTTTTTATTTTTGTTATTTGATACCATACTTACTTTATCCCAACGAAAACGGCATTAACTCTACTCTGCCAAAGAAGATTATACATCAAATCAAATATAAAGTCCTCATAAGGTTTACCAGCGAATAAGGATGTTCTGTGAGTTACTGTTACGTACATTTTAAAATGGAAATTATCGGAAAAATTGTTTTACGTTGTCCTTTATATTTTTATCCCAAAGAAAAAATACGTAACATGAGCTACGTTAAAACTTTAAACTACTCTCCTGAAAAATAATAAAAAGTAAATTACGCCCTTTTTCGTAGGGGGTGTCAGTTTTATACTAATACAATATTTTTTCCTCCAATAGTATTAAAATCAAACAAAAATGTTAAAAATTATTGTAAACGAAATAAAAATAAGTATGTGTTCTATACTGACTAATTAATTCAACAAATACAAACAATCAAAACAATAAAACAATATAGAAGTTCCAATAAATTTGTTATAATTCATCAATTTTTTCAGTCTATATGAAATAACAATTAAAAAAAAAAAAAAAAACAAATATATTTGCCATCATGTGCCTATTAATATTTGTGTATAGTTCTACTAGTTTGAATAAACAACAATGTCATAAAGTGATATGATATGAGCAATTTGAGCGAATACGAGAGGATTCCTTGCAAACACTTTGTAAACATACAGAAATCGACCCTAAACACAAATATTGAATATAGCATGGCAAATTGACTTATTACACTACGTCGGCATTATTATATTAATATACTACTTTGGTGTCTCTATATATTACTCTAACGTCGACGTCGAGTGAACATTTCAAATCACGGACGCAAGTAGGTATAGATTTAGTACCTACCTATTTTATTCAAGTATCAAGCAATAGGCGTACCGAAATTTGAACAGCATTCTCGCAATGTCCACAACTTAGAGAGAGGAGTCATTTTACACTATACCAGTGGTTCCCAACATTTTTTTAATTTATGACCCCCTCCCATTGTAAATTTTCAACATTTTCAAAATTCTTACCCACCCCCTTAAATTAAAGTGCAGACGATCTTTTTTTTGTATTAGTGATACAAAATAATTATACATTATACTATATACATAAATTAAACTTTGTACCTATCAATATTAGATTACATGCGAAGAGGTCAATAATTACAAAATACTCGTATAATAAATTGTTATCAAGGGGTGACCGACTAAAATTTAATTTATTGTTTTCAATTATACCGATTGTAAAATGGCATAATTATTTTAGCCTTGTATTCAATTTTTAAGCTTTTTTAACCCAATGAATGAAATTTTATTAACATTTATAGAAAAATAATTTTAAAAAAGGGGGTCAAGTGGATGTCGCTCTGCTGTACAGTAGGTTACAAGTAGATCACTGTACAATGGATGGTATTAAATTTGAATCCAATGATATAATATCATTGTATACGAAAAACGATTCCGATCGGAATCTTCGAGCGAAGACGGTATGTCATTTTAGGATATTTTAAATTATATTGATATTGTTATTATACGGTAGCTGGTAAGTTGAGTTAATACTATTCATATAATTTAATTATTAACATAAAATTATCAATGATGCTGAAAAAATATTATAATATATACTTTTACTCCTTAATATTGATTTTAATATATAATTTCGTCCTAATTTGAACTTAAAATGTCTGTAAAAAATAACTGTGTTTATATATTTTTTAGATTTTTTGTTTACAGTATGTACAATTTATTAGAATCTTTAACATTTTATTGACATTTATAGAAAAAAAAACTAAAAAAATTGGAAACTGAAAATGTTCGTTAAAAGCTCAAAATAATTTTTTGAAAATGCTATGGTGTGTAGAAAATGCTTATATAAACATTCGGTCAAAATTTCATGTATCTACGGTCTTTTCTTTTAGAGTTATACTAAGAACCAAAATCGATTTTGTCGAAAATTGGTTTTCCGTAAAAATTCTCGTTTTTCCCTTACTTTGTCATTTGTTTTTCACGGCGCTTTTGAAAACTACTGGGAAATTAAAAAAAATACTTTCCGAATGTACTAAATAGATTCACTTTCCCATCGAACAAAATACTGTTGAAGAAAATCGAAGCAGTTGGACTGCCCCAAACCGTGATGACAGATACAAAAAAAACACACATCATTGTGAAACCAATACATTCATCGCTCCGTTCAAAATCTAAAATATGGGAAAAGGTATCAATCAAAATTGTAAATTGTTTTCGTGTGATATGCTGGAAGATAGTATACGTTGTACAATGTACGTGCTAGAAAACATATAACGTAAATATAAAATATATAGGTATATAATATTATAGTATAAGTATTATAAAATACGTATCACATGGAATTCTAGAGGATTTTGCCCTATACGTGACATAACGAAGACGACGACGATAATAATCATAATCGTAATCATAATAATAATACGGAGCATCCTGCAGCTGAATATATGTTATATACATCACGCTGGTCGGAAAAAATATAGCCGTTGGCGTCTGCGGAGAAGGCGTCTGTGGTGGCAAGCGAGGAAGGGGCATGCACAAGTTGCCGGAGAGGGTGCACCGAACGACGACGACAGCGTAGATTTGCGTGTGCATATATATCATGTGTGTGTGTGTGTGTGTGTGTGTGTGTGTGTGTGTGTGTGTGTGTGTGTGTGTGTGTGTGTGTGTGTGTGTGTGTGTGTGTATACGTGCGCGAGCGCGCGCGGAATCGATAAGTGCTCGTCTCGAGAGAACGGACCCTAAGCGAACACGAAGGGCTACATTTTATTTATCTTCATACTATTATTATTATTATATTAGAATAATATATTTTTTCTTCAAATTTTGTATGACTAACCCGTCCCTAAAAACCACCCATATAATATATATTCATCACAAACTACTCGAAAACAATGTAATATTTTGGTGCTATGGTTGTAAGATTAAATTAGCTGACAGGTGCGGAAAAAGATTCTCTAACGTAGGTAAATTTATTTTATTTTTTTAATTTTACTTGAAACACTGCTGCAGACCATGACAACGATCCGGCTGAGACCTAAGCTACATAAGAATAGGAATAATAACGATATAACATATTATTACAACGGCGATGCTACGGGTGAGTTTCAGTCGATGGGATGATGAGGAGGGTCGAGGAGGTACACGGCAATACTGTCGTGCCGGTGGCAGGTCCGGACGCGCGCGCACGCACAGATGCACGCACGCACGCACATCACCACCGTGCACCACTTCGCGTAGACTGTCGTCGTCGTGTGTAATCTGAAGTCTAGACGTCTGTTGTAATCAGAGACTCGACGAGGCGAACGGCGGCGGCGGTGAAAGAGGAGGATAAGGACGAGTATACGAGGAGATGGAGGAGAATGTCTAGGTGGAAGACCAATAAGACGGTAGTGGTGGATGGGATGGAGTAGTGAGGTAGGGTTATACGCGGAAAAAGAATTACCGGTCTCGACACCAACCCCTCCAGCCGCACCCCACCGCACAGCCAGACAATCTACTACCCGCCACCAATGTCGTTGCTGCCGCCGTCACACCGACGTGTGTTTTTCGCCTCCCGACGGGCACGCGGTTTTTATTTTCATTTTTTTTAAATTTTTTTTTGCACCACCGTCTACGTCACGCAGCAGACGGTTGACCCGCAACGCCCGTCGTCGTGGCCACCACACAATGTAGAATGGTGCCACAGGGCACAGGCACGTTATGCGACATTACATTACAACGAACGCGTATATCATTATATTATCATTACATATCGTGTATTTGTATGTATGTGTGTGTATGTTGTGTGCAGAGGCGATCACTACTGATTAAATAGTAATAAATGGTACCTAGAGTACCAAGTTAATACATAACGATGTTCAGTTTAATAACAGCACGTATCCAATGATTAAAAATTTTATAAACCAATACATATTTCTTAATTTAACTATTGAATATACAAAAAACATTGAATTGACTAACTAGTAAGTAGTAATGATACTGTGGTATGCACTACTGTGCGTATAACTACTACAGTGGGATAAATGTATAAAAAAATAACTAACGTGCAGTTAGTAATTATTGTTATAAAATACTTTTTTAAGTTAATAACTTTGTGTGACCCTATGATAGTAAATAACAATGTTATTAACCTAACATTTTTTTAACTTAGTAAAGTTAATATATTTTTATTCAAAGTTACCCTCTTACCTAACTTTTATAAAGTTTAATATAGTATTTTGAACTTATAAGTTATACTCCTACAAATTTAATGTTGGCTAAGTTTTAACTCAAGTTAAGTTTTTTCATTAAGTATCTGGATAACTACCAACAATAATTAAATTAAATTAAACTGTATTATGCACATATATAACATAATTATTTTATGTTTCAAGCGTACAAATTCCATTACCCAATCCCATTGGGTTAGTAAATCTGTCTGGGACACCATCTGTATAAACAATTTAATATTGTCATGCGGAAATCACTTTTGAAATTTCCAGTTACGTGTTTACACGTATTTGTTATTACTTGTTAAACTCTCGTCGAACAATGATCTATCCGTGTTTTAAGTGTTTTAACTTACAAGGTGCAAGTGAGATTTAATTTGATTTATATAGTTAATTTCATAATCAAAACTTATATTTTTTAATACTCTGAAAATGTTACGCATTTCTAATTCTACATTTAAAGAGGTTATAATCCATTGGATTTTCCAGGTATTTAAACCAATACGGTGTCAAAAAATAAAAATTCTTCTAATAGTCAAAATAATTTGAATTCGCTATGTTTGTAGACAACATTTTTCCATTTTTTTCTTTAATTGTGTTAAAGGCTAGATGCCGCATCATAATATGTTCTCGATTTTAGTTTCATAAATTTTAGTGATTTTGTCTTTGAAGAAAAACACTTTGGATGTTTAAAAGTAAGAATTAAAAAAAAGATTTAGCTTACATAAAAACTAACTTCATAAATTTTGTTTTAAAATTATAAGATGATTGGTAAGTGACTGGTAAGTTAAAAATATATTTTATTATAATTTAGAGTTATTTAAAGTATTTTAACAAAGTTGATACATATTTTACTAATTTATGAGTTTTATTGTAATGCTAATTTCAATATAGCTTGAGATGAGAAAAAATTCGAAATATCAACTTTGACATAATAAAAATCTACTATACCAACCTATATACAATTAATTTAAAAATAAAGTACGTTATAAAAATTAACAAAAATAATATACCTACTAAGTAAGTTCGTTTAAATATGTCATGATATAATTCAAATAGATTGGAACGTTGTTATAAACTTAGGATCAATTAATGGAAGTATAGTGGGGAAATATTAATTAAAACCACCAATTATCTTTAAAATATAAATTAACTCAATATTTCAAAAAAAAACTTTAGTGACCACTGACCATATGCCCATCACAACAGTTATAGTATTAAATAAAAAAGGAAAGTTTATTGTTCCTAAACTCTAATCATAAGTATAATGTCTAAATTCAAGATGTGAAATAATTTTATAGGTATCAAAATTAGGAATCTAATGGTGACCAATTATAGTGACTAATTTACGAAACGCTTCACTCTTCACCTCTTCTATCGACATTACAATGCCCAATCCATCTTATTAAAAACTATCATTATGTTTCCTCAATGAAAATAATTATAGATGTCGAAATCACCCATTCTGGATTCGTGGATTGAATTTATTTATACATTAAATTCAACAATCAGTAATTGAGGAAGGAAGGTTGTCGATCCAAATGTTTGTGGAAAAAATACTGATACATCGAACAACTACATTTTTTTTTACATCTAGTAGAAGTTAAATGAAACGTTCTCAAAAAATTGAATTACAAATTTAAAAATAATACAACTTATTATATTATTTATTTCTAATGATGTAAATTGTCACGAAAGTTTTCTTGTAAAACAACATTTTTAAGTAGACATTCATTTTTATGAGTGGATATAAGTTATTACAAATTGCATTGTACCTAGTGTTAACATAATATACCATACAAGTACAACTATTTTTAACTTATAAATATGTTTTATTTAACATGTAGGTTACCTACTTTTATATTTTAATTTTAGTCGTTGAATTCCTATTTAAATAATAAACATTTAACTAAAATACCAACTATACAATCTCAAAAATTAATTATGTTAAGAAATATACATAAAAAATCAAATTTTCAAAGAAAGTTGTGAATTTCAATGAAAAAAAAATTTTTCCATTTTCATACCTACTTTATTACTGAGATAAAATTGTAATAAACAAAAAAAAATCAGGCAAGTTGCTCTGCTTTAAAGTAAGTTTGGAGTGAAACTGGTCATTCTGTAAGTCACTATAATGGATGTGTTAAATTTTAATTCATTGATGGATTATTGTACACTAAAAACGATACTGAGCGGAGACGGGTTGTCATTCTCTACTTCCAACTTCTTGGAATATCTTATAATTTATTTATGCTACTCTTAGTAAGACTGTAGGTTGAACAAATTGTTGCCAAAAATATTGCGTAAATTATTTAGTTTGTTGATATTAATTTATAAGTCAATACCGATGAACAGTATAGAAGGATAAATAGCTTTAAATTAAGTCAAGATTTCAACATGAAATATCTATATTAGGTATATCAAAATATTTTCGGTATTATTTGGTTGCTGTAATAATTAATAATTCATAAATAATTTCTTAGAACAGTAATACCATTTAGATATAATTTCAGATCTTTAAAGACATACATTTTAATAATTTTTAGTTTTTACATTAGATATATTCAATATATTTCACAGAAAAAAATCCTTCAGAAGTGATGAAACATATTATGTACGTATTTTAACGAAATAAACTATACAATAGGTTAGGTAACTTATTTTAATAAGTTATAATTAATAAAATCATTTTTTTTTTTTAAACAAATTACTATGCCATTTCTCAGCAGTGTTTCCATTATCTTAGTTAAAAGATACTTTTTATTTATATAATTATATATAAGCATTATATACTAAGATAATTACAATAATTAAAGTGGTATTTTCTATAATAGTTTAAAACTATTAAAATTAAAATAAATAAATACAAAAATAGTGGTACTATTATTGAGCTCAGGCATTTGTAAACAGTTAAAATATTAACTATAACAATTATAATTATAGTTTATAAGAAATTAAGATTTTCAATAAATGCATAATTCATTTTAGTTTTAAAAAATACATATATATAACTTCATAATTTATAAAATACATTTGTTTTTACTCTAATAGCTATTAGTGTATTTCTATACCCGTTTTAGAAAAGTTGAAATACTACAAATCGTCCCATTAATATAAAACTGTATGCATAACACATATTTAGAAATAATAATACAGAATAACGGCATAATACAATTAGCATTTTACGAGTCATAAACGAGAAAAAAAATGTAATCATAAAAATCACGTTTTCTGATATCATATTTTTTAGATTCACAAATCCATAGAAAATTATTATTATAAATAATTTTAATTTACAAACAATTTATTATTCAAATCGATTTACCTATTAACATATATTATACCATTCATAAAATATTTAGTTTTCTCAAAATATGAACAAACACGTTACACGAAAGCATGTTTCTGAACAGTTTGTTAGTAAACAATAATCAAAAGTGGAACTATTGAGAACACATTTAAATATTACATATTGAAGTTTTATAGGATAAATTTGTTTGTATTATTTTTAACCTTTTTTCTCAAACTGGCCAATAACACACATAGTACTGTTTGTTAGTTTTATTTTTTATATAGTTAAAACAGTGTTCTGGTATTCCTTTAGAAGTCAAACTATGATTAAAATCATTATTTTTATTGTTGTTATTATAATTATTATGATTGCTTTGGTAAAATAAATTAATAGGTACTAAATATAAGTTATTTTGATTTCAGAGCAAAATGTCGGATGTTGAATTCGGTAATATTGGCATAATGGCATACAATAATACGTACATATATATATAGGTGTAGTGTCAGTTTGTGGAGTGGAAACCTACTCAGGTATAGTATATAATATCACAAACGCCCGAGACGGGGTGAAAAGGGGCGACACAGTCTAAAGCGACAATGGAAAGAGGCAGACGTCTCGACGGTCGTATCGACCGGGCAATAACTGCAGAGGCCTTTCCAAACATATAAGCACAACCGTTGGGGCTTTCATCTAACATAAATACGAATTTTAAAGCAGAAAGATGGGACTTACGTATTCCACGTTGCGTAGGTACCTAGGTACCTATACGCTATACACAAACCATTCATTCACCCCATTCATTTGCGTACAAAATATCAAAAAAGTAAAATAACATACTTTTTCACTTTAACTAGAGAAGTTCTAAAAACAATGGCTGATTTTACTGTATTTTAAACGTGTTACGTTCACACTAAATTGGAATTTTCAACGCATCATCGCCCAAATAATAATCATTGGAGTATGAAATATAGAATTCAGTTTGAGTAAATAATTGTACAAATGTAAATGTATTCTAATATTTCATAAGATTTTTTAGATCACGAATCCATACTAATAGGTATTAGTACTAAATATGTAAAAAGTTAATTCACTTTATTTTAGTTTGTACCCACTACCCATATATTACTTAGTAGGAATAAACCCTATTCGCGTTTAAAGATATTTAAATAATATAATTTACTAGGTGTTATAAAAAACATTCGTATTTATTGCAAATAATAATCCATTATTATTATGCGTTTGGTAATGAATAAATATTATTTTCAATCCTGTCTATCAGTTGAAAATGCACATACACAATTATTGTATTTTAGCTGCTTAAGAACCTTTTTTACACAAAAACCCGTACTCCTTATACACCATTATCCCAACTACTGCAATTGTTTAATTGTAACATTATTGCAGACCTGACCTAGGATCCCTTTAAATGGAATACACTAATACATTATAATATCATATAACCTAAAAATAACTACATGTGATAACATTGATACTTATTTTTACTGTAGATAATTTGTTACCGCTATGCCCGTAACTACAAAGTAATAAATGTAGGGGGCGTTAATAATTAAACGCTTTTTAATACAAGTTTAAGTTATCTTAAAGATTGTTTATTTTAACTTGAGACATTTTAACTTCAAACCCTGCAATAACTTGAATTACTTTAGTGACTGTCAGGCAGTGATTCACTTATTGTGTGGGAACATCTTCCTACCACTCACCCGTATAATAAATTTTTTAATTATTTATTATGTGTGGGGTATTGAGGAAAATTTGTTTTACAATATTTTTCGGACATGGACCAATTGCGCATAAAACAAAATTTGTATTTTAGGGTCAATATACCAATTGCGCTGCATATATTTTTTTGTCAGTGTACCAATTGCGCTCTTTATACTTTACCGTAAATATACCAATTGCACTTGTATTCAAATTTGCGCAGATATGAAAATATTGTTGGTCGATCTAATTCCATCAACATCAACATAAACAATCTACACACTCAAATGTTTGAAAATTAAAAACTTATTTATTTATCAATTGATTACTGGTAAAGTGACTAGTTATAATATATTTTATAACAGTATGGGGAATTTTATGAAACGTTATTAATGTTATTATTATTACGCAATATGCTCATCATATTTTGATCAACTGTTCAAAGCCTATAAGTTCCACCAACTTGGCCTTAGAGTCAACACGCAGCGCGGCTTGTAGGTCATGAGTTAACCACAATCACATCAAGGAAGCACCCCTTGATTCATGGGTGGTGAGTAAGGTAGTAAAATACTCAAAATCTCACAATGTATTATACATTAATACTCACAAAAAAATCGGTTAGTATATTCATTTATTATATAATTATAACTAACTAAACTAATAAGTTTTCCTTAGGTAATGTAAAATGTATAGAGCGCAATTATCGACCCTAACATTTTTAGAGCGCAATTGGTATATCGACCCTAACATTTTTAAAGCGCAATTGGTATATGAAAAGGTAATTTTAAGCGCAATTGATAAACTCCCTATTTTTTAACTTTTTGTATTATAAATAATAATTGTGTCCTACGTTTATAATTTGTAATAATTATAATAAGTTTTAAAACTCATACTATTAGTTTTGAAAGTTACTAAATGCTAATTTCTTCTGAGTATTTTTATGTTTAAATTGTAATACTTATGCGATTTGCTCAATTTCGTGCAATTAAGATACAAATAATTTGCAATGCTTTCTTAAAACACGCATACTTAATATAGCATTTTTGTTACTTTTGTACTACCTACTTTTGCTGATGTGTATATTCTATACATTGAAAATGTTGCCCTCGAAAATGGGCAGGGATTGCTAATGTGGATTAGCACTATTGCATAAAAATAAAATACCTATACCTGCCACTGAATTATATTAATAATAGATTTGCAAAACTTGCAAATTAAACTTGTTTAATTTATATTTTTTCTTTGTTCTGTAGTAATAATTAGCTTTAGGTACTACTTGATAAATTACAATAAATCAATTTTATATTATTTATTACTATAAAAACAACAAAGGGCAGTTACAAATACAACGGTTTAAATAGTACAATAAAGTATAAACCTAGTATAAATAGTAATACCTAATTGAACTTAAGCAATCCATAGTTAACCAAGTAATTATAAATATAAGAATAATGGGTATTAAAATATCGTAAATTATATTAAATTCAATATAGGTAAATTTTAGTGATATATTTACTTTAATTGTTTAATATTTAAAATATATACCATGCTGACATACTATATAACATTTTATTCAGAGGACACTACACGGACATTTGTTGTCTTCGTCTTACAAATGTGTAACATACCAAATTTTACGCTCAGTAGATCACGTTTAGCTCTGTTAGTTTAAAAATTAGAATGAATTGTGTTTTGATCCAATTTAAAGGTAAGATTATTATCTAAGACATCGCGTAGGCTTTTTGTTATATATTAGTTTTAAAGTGAGTTATGAATACTTAAGATGTATACAAACAATTTTAAATTTTAAAATACTCATAACTCCCTTTAAAATTAAAATATAATAAAAAACCCATGAGATGCCCTAGATAATAATTTTACGTTTAAATTTAATAAGAGGTCAATTCACTCTAATTTTTAAACTAACGGAGCTAAACATGATCTGCTGAGCGTACAATTTGCCATGTTACGCACTTGTAAGGCGGAGACAATAAATGTCCGTGTAGCGTCCTCTTAAATTGATTCATCCTATATGTATTATATTTAGTAGGTATTGAATTATGGTGAGAATATTATTATAGAAATGATACATCACTGTGGTCACAATTATTTTCTAAACGATTATTTAATTATTTCAGACATTTTAACTAGATAGTTTCAAACAATATTTCTGACACATAAATTCAAAACTATTCAAACCGTACCATTGAGTATACATATTTTTGTTAACATGAAGAATACAGATGTGTTTTGTATCAATAATACAAGCTATACAATTTAAATTTAAAATAAAGATGTTAACTTGTATAAACTTGTATTTAAAAAAAATGTAGGTACAATTAATATATAATTACTTAAATTATTAAAACTATAATAAATAATAAGCATTTGCTTGAATAAAGTATTTCCTTAAAATTTAAAATTATGTAAAATTATGGGATGTTTTGGAATTTTAAAAACAATGTTTTAAGAACCATTTTTTACGTGAATGCACTGTATAAAAAAAACGGTTTCGTCCTGGAATTCCAATTAAAATAATTAATCGTTCATTAAAACAAAGAAAAGAAAACGTAAAATAAACTACACATACGGTCACAAGAAATTTAGTGCAACTACATGAGGCTATAGTATGCAACATTTTGACTACAGCTAATTCAGTATGAAAAAGGTAGATTTTATCAATTTGTACATAATTATTTGTTATTACACATTAAAAAACAATGATTCACAAAAAAACTATATTATATAATTGCAAAAGCGACATTTTAGTATGGAGAATGATATGTTTCAAAAAGCTTAGTAATAAAGATAGTAAAATCATAGAATATAATATAATGAAATGTATAATGAACTCCATAAGAAAATTTCACCCGTTAATTTTCTGTTTTTGTCAAACACTCGTCGGACATAGGATTTTAGACGTGTTCTTTTACAATCGTACTGATTGATATAGTGAAACGATAAAAATTCTGAAACGATTTGAATTTGTCGTGAAGTCTACTTGAAATCGACTTTCCCCCATTTTTGATATTATTCCTCAAATTCTTACAAACGTTATACCTATTAAAAAATGTTCATAATTCAATTTCTGGAGAAGTTAAAATTAAAAAGTCAAAAATGTTGTAAAATCGATTTCAAGAAAACATGACGACGAATTCAAATCGTTTTAAGAATTCTTATCGATTTATTAGAATAATTGGTATGTTTGGCAATGAACACGTACTGATTGATACCGTTCTGTATATTATTTACGATTTTTCGTTAAGTAATGCAACTATGAACATATTAATTTAGAATTATTGTAAAATAATAATTTTAATTTCCTAATGGAAAAAATAAAAATAAAAACTTGAAGTTTACATGATTAAAACTGCAACCTATTAAACAAATATTATATAACCTATACAAAAAAAATTGAAAACGACAAATATTTTTTTAAATTTTGAGATGTTAAAATTGTTTACATATTTCTGTATTCAATTTACCTTCATATATTTTAAGAAATGAATAATTATCTTTAGTATAATAAATCTACAGTTGAAGAACCATATGTTATTTTTTTCAAGTAGGAAGAGTTGACGTTAAAATGTTCAACGGGGCCCATCCTAATTAAGTGTCTGATGTTCTGGGACCCAATGGATCATTATGCGTTTGACTACACTGAATGATATTTGAGATAATACATATATTATATTAGTGGTATAATTAAAAAAAGGGAAAAGTATGCAACCATTTTGTTGTATTGTAATGACTATCGACTACTATAGAGAGTACAATAAGTCATTGAGTAAGTACTGTAATCAATGTAATATATGTGTTAAATTTGAATTCAATGGTATAATATCATTGCATACGAAAAACGATTCAAGTCTTCAGTCTATATTACTAACTATATTTTATGATATATTTGTATTGCTAGTATGGTCATTTATTTTACTATTAGTAATACAGTAAGCTCAATTAATTTTTTCTGAAAACATTTCATTTATTATATTAAACTAACATTTAATTATTATAATGGTATATATTTATATCATATAAGTATTATTGTAACTAACTTTTGAGTCAATACCGACTTACCATCGAACGGTGTGAACGGTAGAAATAGGGAATAGCATAAAATTAAGCTAAATATTTTGAAAATATCATTGTTACATAGAAAAAAAACTAAAATCGATAATGCAAAATATATAGATATAAAACATTTATAAAATTATCCTATGTATAGAAAATTTTAATACAAACATTTATAAAAAGGATATCACTCAGCTTTATAGTGGGTCACAAGTGGACCACTGCAATGAATGGTGTTAAATTTAAATTCAATAATATAATATCATTGTATACGAAAGACAATTCTAGGCGGAGACGGTCTCTCAATCAGCCTATATATTATAAAAATATGTTTAAATTACAATAAAATAACTAAGACTCTTATTCTTCGTTTAAATATATAATTTTGTCCAAATTTAAAACTTAAAATGAAAATAAAAAAACTGTGTTTATTTATTTTTTTAGAAATTATAACGACAGTATATAAAGAGTTCTATATTCAGACGCTCATAAAAAATTCTTGAGAATTTAGGTTCAACTTTTTTATAAATTTTAATAAACAACAACTTATGAAGAACCTTGTATTGAATTTTCAAGTATGTATTTTGAAAAAAGTTGTATCGACAATAGTTTAGAAAAAACTAATAAAAATCGAAATTGTCTTATGCCTAGGTACAAATAACTAAAAAAGAGTAAATTATTTTGTAAATTTAATGGTGTACCTATAGAAAATGGTAATATAAACATCCAGTGAAAGTATCTACGGTCATTAGTTTTTTTAGTTTCGCCAAAGTAACTAAATTGATTTTGTCGAAAACTGGTATTGCGTATAAATCCTCGTTTTTGAAAACTACTGTGAATTTTACCTCTCAAAAATATTAAATAGAATCACTTTGTCACTGTAAAAGATGTTGAAATTAAAAATCGAAGAGTTATATCTACTAGAAAAAATATTTACAGACAGAAAAAAACACACATCATTGTAAAATCAATACATCTATTGTTCCACTCAAAAACTAAAATTAGGGACAGGAGTACATCAGCTGTGTAATCTACTAATAAGACACGAAAATAATAAAACCCAAAAATATTCATAGGGGCGGATCTGACCCAATCCTTATCCGCCCACATAAATATACGTCACTGGCGCCGTCGCCGGGCGTGATCATCATAATACGACATATTATACGCACGTCGCACATATATAATATATATAATATAACTCTACGGCATGCGAATTTAGAAAAATGCGAAGTATATATGAATAATAATTATAATTATTAACAAGATCCGCCTGGGACTACTGAACGAACCTACGCCGGATCCGTGACCTGGGACAACCCCATTTTCTGCGATGATTGGTGTGGTGAGGTAGCGGCTGGTTGATGAGGGCGAGGGGCAGACACGCAACCACCGCGTCGACTGGTAGCAGTGGGGGTACGCACAATATAATGGCTAGACACACGTACTCTACCGTCGGTTCGAGTAGAACGACGACGGTTTATGGGGTTAGGGGAGGGAATGAGAAAACCCTTTACTATACTCGCGAGCGTCTACTCATCCAGCCACTTTATATATGATTATTAAACTCTGTGGAGATGAGGATAGGGGAGTAGGAATGTCTCACTAAACACAGGTGGTGCACATTATTATATATCTATTCAATATTAAGTTTATAGTTTTAATGAGGGTGTGCCAATATTACGTCGTGTGATTGGTGGTAATCGTAAAGGACGTATCGAATACGCCCATATATCGTCGGTTTTCGGACATATATAATAATCAGTTCAATCCCGTCATTTCAGTAATTGCCAGACTACTACAAAGAGGAATATAATTCTTGAAAAATTTGAATCCCTCAAATTACACTAATGTTAATATTGTAGTCAGCTGGTGATTAATGCATTACGATGCAGGTGTGGGTCGATAAACAGAAAATTCAAAGAAAAATTTAGTTTGCGAAGCAAGAGAACCGACAAATATCGGTTCTTTAATGCACCCCCACCATGCGATGATACCCTTTCTAGTGGAACCAGACTTGATAGTAGAGTGGTACAAGGGTATCATAGAATATAGATAATATTGTATATTATCTATGGGGGGGGATGTACATAATCTGTGAGTTTTCTCGCTAGATAGGTATTATAGTGCAACATCAGATTTTTAAAGCTATGAAATGTATAGCTATAAAAATAAACTTTCAAGCAGCCGAACTTCTAAAAGCTAATATTACTAACCTAACTACTAAAAAGTTTGTAGAATAAATGTTGTGCATACCAATTGCATCAGATAAACAATTAAGATCATCCATCACAATTAATTTAATCATGTTAAACTTTGGAAGTGGATAAAACAAGAAACATTCAAATATTATATGTTAATAATTATCAAAGCAAAATAAAACCCATCACCATTACTAATTTAATTAGAAATCAAAATTGTGTGCAAGAAAGAACATACAAGATAGTATATTATAATATGTTAATTTTCATAGATATCTAACCTTATCATATAGTTTATATCAATTTAATTTGTATGTGAATAAAGGATGAATACAAAAAATAACTATATAAAACATAATTTACAAGGAACATAATGATAATAAAATATATAATGATTATATAGGATTTTAGTAACTTTATAACCGTAAACAAATATAAGGAGTTGCCAATTTAATTTGGAGATGAATGCAGTAATAGAATCAAATATATAATATTTAAAATGTACTATAATAGCTAGTACACATCTAAATGTATAATGTTTTGTTGTTCCAATAATCAATTTTTTAAATACAACTCGACTGTCCTGTTACAAAACAATAGTATACGTTTTTTCAGCTATTACCATTGCTAGTATTGCTACTAAAACTATAACAAAAAACACACCGTATATCCATTTCATCTTCAAAAATATAATTACCAATCAAGTAAATTTTTTGATAGAGAAGTTATGTTAATGATATATTAATATTATACTTAAAAATATTATTGTTATGAAAGTTACACTTCTATAATGATTATAATAATTAAAACTTGAACTAAAAAGACGATTGACTTAATATAAAATATTTTTAATTTAGCTATTTTTAAATGTTAAATACAAAATATAGGTACCATCTCTGTTACCTATATAAATATTAAAAAAAACTAATTGAGCAAAATTGTAGCAGATAATTTTGGCCAAATTAACAGTTTCAAACTCAAATTATTTATTAAGTAATTAACTAAATTTAATTTAATTTAATGTTTAGATCAACATAGGTACACCTATTTTAATACATAGATTAATGTAAATTGAAAACACTTGTACAATATTTTATTAGTTATAATAATTAATAGTTGATGTGTCAAACCTACTGTTAATAACTTCTTATCATTAATTAAAACCAATAGTGTAGAGATAAACTTACCTTACTGAAATAACCAACAATATGGCATCCATCTTCGTCCTGAGTCGTCATTATGTAAAACAAAAATGGTTCTACATCATAATAAAGAGTTTTATGGTCTAGAAAGAACTTTGCAAGTAAGCACAAATTTTGGCAGAATATTTTGAATCGTTTACCATCTACTTCCCAAACAGAAATACGGTCTTTCCTAAAAAAATATAAATTACAAAATAACAAAAATAAGTAGAAAAAAAGGTGGGCAATTGGGTACCACTCTCCAGTACACTAAGTGTCTAGAAAAGGTTTACTGTAATGGATGTGTTAAATTTCAATTCAATGATATAAAATCATTATACACGAAAAATGATCCTGAGCAGACGTTTTATAAATCTATTATTATATGTATATTTTATGATATGGGTAATTGCTGTTAAATTAATTTATTTTACTATTAGTCATTATTTATACAATAGGTTTAATACATTTTTGCTAAAAAAATTGTATTTGAAATATAGTGAATACAATATAATCATATTCTTAAAAAGTTTTGAAGTACCCTCTAGAAACTGTTTTAGATATTTTGATCACAGTATGAACTACTTATGAGAAACCTTGTTTTAAATTTAGCTGTAAATTAAACATTTTATACATTTTTAACTAAAAAGTAATTGGAAAATTTTCATTATTTTGATGATCATAGTCAACATTTTACTTTTAAATGATTATAAAAAAAACTGTGCCTGCATATTATTTTTGAACAGAAATTATAACAAACTTTGTATAAAATTGTCAATCTTTTTGACTTAGCAGAATTTTTTTTAATCACAATTATATCAATACATTCATCGCTCCTCTCAGAATCTAAAATAGAATCCAAAAATAGAGAAAAATGGTATTTAAAATAATTAACTGGACAGGTAATCAAATTTCAACAAAATTGTATTACATAATAAATAATTTTTTGCTTACCGATAAACTTCATCACCAGGTGGATGTTTCCAAACACATTTGAGTTTATGTCTAAATAGTACTGTTTTACTTTTAATGTAGTGTAAACAGAATTCACATAAGTACAATTTTGGTACTTGTGTATATTCTTCTGGGTATGGACTTTGATACCAAACTTCCATCTCATACTTTCCCATTTCTAAATACTTCGTGCCTTTAAAATTTGGTAATTGTTTTAAATCTTCTTCCTATTATATAGAAAGCAAAATATATAACAATTTATAATACATACACAGTATCACATTCCACAGCAGAATATATTTTAAAGTACTTATATTATAATTCAATTTCAAACAAATATTAGTTACTTAGTTATAAGTATTTAAACGTTAAAGTATAAAATAGCAAAGTAGTGTAACAAAATTTTTAGTGACACCCCTGTACCACATTACTCAGCTTAATATAACTTAGCTAAACTTTAAGTACTCATAAGTTATAACTGGTTAACTAATCATTCAAAATTTGATTTTTTGAATATTGAAATGCTCTAGAAATAATGCTGTTTCAAAATATGATATTAAAAATGCATATTATCATACAAAAAAGTAAAAATTTAAAAATAGGAACTAAAACATATAATTGTACAGTGACATTGAATAATTTAAGAATATATATTTTTCAAAACGTTAAAACTTTATACCCTAAAGTAATTAATTGGATCATCTTGCATAAATAAAATAATTTTACATTTATAATGTATGATGAAAGAAATGTATAATATATAAATATTTATACTTTTTTTTGTATTGTTTTAATAGTTTTAAAATCACCTAACCTGATCTTTAAACAAATAGTCAAATAATAGTTGAAAAATGCAAGAGAGAATAATAAAACTAAATATTTTTAAGTAAACTTAAAAATAACTATTTGATTATTAAAAAATAAAATCCTAAAAAATCTTAACCAGAAGTCACAATACTTGAAGTAATCAGAAAAGTATTAACTATACTTGGCAGAGGCCAACTGCTACTTATTATTATTATTAACAGATGGATTAATTAATAACCTCATTCAAAAAATTTTTAAAAAATTAAACCGTGAAAATTATAACAATGAAATTTATAATACATAACTTATGTTTATGAAATGCTCGGTAAAATATCTGAATATAGAATGTACCACACATTCAAAATACAACCATTAGTTATAAGTTATAACTTATAATTAAAATATATTTATTTGTATATTAATCTTTCTCATTGGTGATAATGTCTATCTACCTACAAAACCTAACAGAGATATTGTTTTACTTACACCTTCATAAGGTATTTTACATTAAACTTAGATTTTAAATTATAATCATGAGAAAATATATTTATGTATCTAATGTGTACCTATTTAATTACATATTTAAAAGAATTTAAAAGTGATTAATATATTTCCGTTCACAGAGAACATTGGTTACTAGAAAGTAATAATATGATTCACCCTTTATTATTAATTTCTGTTATTTTTAATAGTTTGTAGAAAAAAAAAACTATTTGTGTAACATTTTTAAAATTGGTTATTAGTATTGATACTAAACGAGGTACTAACAATTTTCTCACTGGCTACTGCTTGTGCTTCTTGAAATAACTTAAGATCATAGGATGGTATATTTGAGCAGTTGAGTATGTCAGGCTCTAAATCTTTACCAACATATTGGTCACTTTGAGAAGTATCACTACTAGTTTCATTTTTTTTTTTATCCTCAATATCATTTCTCATTTCTTTTACTTTATCTCGATACATCTTTTGTTCGGCTGAACTGGATTTTAATGTACCCTTTAAACGTTCTTCATTTTTCTTAAGACGTTCAGATAAATTTTCCTATAAACAAATTTATACTGTTAATATAATAATTCAAAAACATATACATTATCTGGATATTACTTGACATTGTTTAATAGTTAACCTATGATACATAGGGCAGGCTTCTGAAGTAAAATGACGCTCATATAAGCCATTCAGATGACCTAATGAATCACAACCATTAACTGGACAAAGTCTTTCTTCTAATTCAACAAGCCCTCCACTATTCAATCTCTTATCATTACAATTTAGTGGCTTACGGGTTTTGTCACGAGCTTTTTTAGTAGGTGATTTGCAACTGGTACTTGTTGATTTACTTCCTAAAATAAAAATTAAATTATTATATTAATTAATTAATAAGGAAAACAAATATATGTATCCATATACCTGTATCTGAATCAGAATCTGTTGCAGTCGTAGTTCTATGGCTAGCAGCTAATATACGACTAACTCTAGTAGATCCTCTAGTTGTAACAAGTTTTTGGTCTTGACCAGCTTTTGAGTTGGAATTAGTATTTGAACCATTTTTAGTTGGTTCTGGAACTGGATATTTTCTAGGCCTGCCACGTCCTCTAGAGACCTTACCACTAGATGAAGATTCGTTAGCACTTGTAACTTTTGTGGCAGGCTGTGGTGTTTTATTTAAAAGTTTCTTTTTGTGTTGTTCTTGAGCTGTTTTTTTAATCTTCTTATCTAACGATGAATCTGTATCTGACGATTCTATATGAATAAATATAAATATTAATAGTTTTATTGTAAGTTATACTATAAATAACATACTATTATGCAGTTTTTGATGTATAAATTTGAATGGTAACTAGGTACAATTTAAAAAAAAAATATTATAAAACATTTTTATATATTTTTACATACTAACCAGAACTTGCTGATGTTAAAGTGGATGTTTTAGTTGTTGGTGAATGTTTTTTTAATTTTGCCATTGCTTTTGGTCTGGGTTTTACTAATGCTTTTTGTGTAGTAGCACTTTTCATTGGAGTAAGTTTTGGAGGTGGAGGATCACTGTCACTACTGTTTATCTTATCTGGGCTGAAAATACTTTTTGACTTTGAATCAGGTTTCTTAACTCCATCAGTGATGGCTGTGGCTTTAGACCTCGGTCCTTGACTACGTTTAACATCAGATTTTTTGTTTTTATCCTGTGATTTTAAAACAGCTGCAACTGTTGCAGTAGCTTTAGGTTTTACCGGTGGAAATTTTCTTTTAGTTTTTGTCTCTGCATCTGTATCTGAATCAGTATAGATAGCAGCTGTTAATTTAGGAGCTGTATTTGTTTTGTTTTTAAATTTTTCTGGTGAAGATTGTTTTTTAGAAAGTTCAGAGACTTTTGGTTCTGAAGAAGTGGATGCTTTTTTTTTTGGTGATTTCTTGTGTTTTTCTGATTCAGAAGAGTTATTTTCAGTGGTAGATGAATTTTCAGTATCAGATGAACTTGATGAATCAGATCCTGATGTTGATGATGATGAACTACTAGAACTATTTGTACTGGAATCTGTACTGGAAGCTAAATCTTTACGTGCAGTAGATTTAGGTGGTGTTGATGACTTATTTACAGAAGAGCCAGTCTCCTAAAATAAAATACAATAAATAAAACAAAGAATATAATTAAAATATTAAATATTAAACAGGAAACAAGGTACCTATTATTATTTTTTTCGAGTGAAAGATTACAAATAAAATTATTTTTTTTTATTATAATACTCTGTTTCCCGAGAGAATTTGGTTGTTTAACGCATATGAATGGGAGCAAGAAGTGGAAAGGCAAGTTTTTGCAGCGGCGTACAACACATTTTGGTTTGTATAACCACATTCTCTTGGCGAATAGAATATAAACAAACAATTATTTACCAATGTCATAAACTTATTTGTTTAAATATAATAAACTAAAAAATTTAGAGACAAAATGTATAACAATAAGGAATTTTTGTTTATTCTACAAGTATTCCTTTATTTTAGTCTGGTTATTTTTATCTGTCAAGGATTAAATAATAACAAAATAAACATGATTTACCTATCAAAATATTTATACCAAGTACCTACTTAGAAACAAATTAAATACCTATTAAAAATAAAACTATAAATTAAACATACTGAATACATTTCATCAAAAAAATAAAACAAAGTAAGACCAAAACTCATTAGTCTACATTAAGCGGTTGGCCATATAAATCGAAATTAGTTGGTTAACATACATTGGAATTGGGACCATACCATTTATCGCATATTAAGCGGTAGCCTATAATAACCGGTGCCCACATTAGGCGTAATCCACTGTACTATATAAAATAAGATGAAACCTGTGTTTTATTTTGTTTTAAATAATTATTTTTCTTTAGCAAGATGGGAATTTATCTATAGGTATTCAAATAAAATAACAAGGACCAAAATAAAGCAGTTTTCAATAAATTAGTAGAGGATAAAAATGATGTTACATCAAGCAGTTGGAAATCAAGTTATCAAAACTTGATTGTAATAAGTTACTGGGACTTTTTCAACAACGCATTCCATATTCACATAACAAATTTGAGTCCTAAACATTAGGTACTTATATAATTTCAATGACTATTGTACAATAACTTGAAATTAAGTATATATTCTCAGTATGTTTTTAATTTACACAAATGTATGAATCCACATAATGTAAAACATTTTTATGTAATTGTGTAAACATTTTATAATAATATAATTACTATAACTACTTTTTAAAAACTAGTAGGTATATAATTTATATTTATATGTGTTATGGTCAAATAGACATATTATACAACATTTCTAATAAGAAGAGCTTAGGATAAAATGTGTACAATTTCATTAAAACCATTAATTCTGTATTATAAAATCGATGTTTGGAAAAAATAAATAATAATGAACAACAAACTACCTATATTGTCGATAGTAAAGTTGGTTATTGTCAACTAGACTAACGATATACTAACCTTTTTCTTCACAGTCATGTTGAAGGATTAATTTATAATTATGCACCGTAAACAATAAAAAAGTTTTTAAAAGGAGAGTACGAACACTCAACGTAAAGTAGAATACTTGAAAATTAAAACAACAAAATATTGCAACCGAACTTAGTTCTTATCTGTTTGTAAACAGTTTAGGACCGGGAATCGCAATATAAGAGGAGGCTAGATCGGATATCTCGAAATGTGATAACAGCAATTTCAATTGTTTGGGAGATCAATTGTGCCAACGTTGAAACACAAAAATGTTACCATATTGTCCATAAACATAGTATAATATTTTTTTTATTCTCAAGAGGATGGAGGTACCTACCTATAATTTGAAAAGACTATAATGATTAATGACTATTTTACAAAAAAACATAATATTATACATACTAGCATATGACTTGAGACATTTTAAGACCATATTAAGAGTATATTTCAAGGTTTTTTATGCGCATGAATTCAATAATTCATATTGTTTAAAGCTTTTTAACGCATTCAATCCGGACTTCAATTTATTATAAATGATTACATTAAGTCCAATTATTCAGCTTCCATTTTAATGCTGACAATGGTCCAAACAGTGAAAAAATATTGCTGATACTGTTTGATTTTTAAAACCAATCAAATTGTTTACAATCAATTATTAAAATAGTGATCTAACCATTCCAACCTAACAGGACGTGTTGGATGGGTATGTATAACCTCATTAATAGGGTTTGAGTTTTAAGGCAAATGCATTTATTTTTATGTGAAAACATGTTATATGACGTTCAGATGTTTACGCATGGGCAGTGAAAATTTTCGAGCGGTACGTTCGATAGTCGATACCTACCATATTATTAAAAGGAGAAGCGATTTTTTACCTGAAGACAGAATTATTACTGGTTTTTCAAATTTTTCGAAAAACACCAAAAATTCTTTTACCACTAACAGTCTAATTCAGATGTCGGACTGTGCGTCAACCTTGGAGGTACGTCGATATCGGAATTCGTGCCGAGTGAATTTTCTATGGAGGTAATATTTTTTTTTCAGTTCAATTTGTTTGTCACTTTTATATACATGCGTGTAAATAAGTACGTAGCATACCTACCAATTATATAAATATTTTATTCAAATAAAAGTTATCTCTTTGTGTTCTGAAAAATAAAATTTGAACAAATATAATTCTTTAAAAGGAGGTCAAGTGGATGTCACTCTGCTGAACAGTAGGTTACAAGTAGATCACTGTATAATGGATGGTATTAAATTTGAATTCAATGATATAATATCATTGTATACGAAAAACGATTCCGAGCGAAGACGGTATGTCATTCTAGGACATTTTAAATTATATTGATATTGTTATTATACGGTAGCTGGTAAGTTGAGTTAATACTATTCATATCATTTAATTATTAACATAAAATTATCAATGATGCTGGAAAAATATTATAATATATACTTTTACTCATTAATATTGATTTTAATATGTAATTTCGTCCTAATTTGAACTTAAAATGTCTGTAAAAAATAACTGTGTTTATATATTTTTTAGATTTTTTGATTACAGTATGTTCCGTCTATTAGAATCTTTGTTTTAATTTTTCAATCCTTAATTATAAAAACTGACCATTTTATAATTGTTTGATTACAATGATTGATAATTTTCGAGATTTTGATGAATTTTGTCAAAATCCGAACTTTAAATGCTTATAAAAAAAATGTGTGCCTGTGTATTTTTTATATTTTTCAATTGCGATTGTAACAATATATCAGGAGCCTTGTATTAAATTTTCATTTTTTTTTGGCCCAGCAAATAAAAATTTATTGGTATTTATATAAAAAAAAACTAAAAATTAAAAATTGAAATGGTCCGTAAAAAGCTCAAAAACATTCAAAATATATTCAAAATTAAATGGTGTATAGAAAATGATGATATAAACATTCAGTGAAATTTTCATGCATCTACAGTTATTCGTTTTTGAATTGCAACAAAATAATAAAATCGCTACATGAGAAATCGAGTGAATATCTAATCTTGTAAAAATTTGAACTTGAATGCTCATGAAAATTTATTTTTACTTACTTATAAACATTTTTTTATTGATAAAATTAGGAAAACTTATGAGGAATCTTGTATTACATTTTCAAACCTTAGATATAAAAAGAAAAATTTTTATGAATTTCTAACTCAAAATAATTTGCACATTTTCGTGATTTTTACGTATTTTGTCAATATTTGAACTTAAAATACTTATAAAAAAATTTGTGATTACGGATTTTTAATATTTTTCATATATTATTGTAACAATATATTAGGATCCTTGTATTAAATTTTCAAGATTTTTTACCCAACAAATAAGATTTTATTAACATTTATAGAAAAAAAAACTAAAAAAATTGGAAACTGAAAATGTCCGTTAACAGCTCAAAATAAGTCCGAATATTTTGAAAATATTATGCTGTGTAGAAAATGTTTATATAAACATTCGGTCAGAATTGCATGTATATACTGTCATTTTTTTAAAAGTTACTTCAAAAACAAAAATTGATTTTGTCGAAAATCGGTTTTGCGTAAAAATTCCCGTTTTTTCTTTAATTTATCATTTGTTTTTCACGGCGCTCATGAAAACTACTGGGAAATTTAACTTTTGACCCCCAAAAGTACCAACTAGATCACTTTCCTATCAGAAAAGTTACTATTGAAGAAAATCGAAGCATTTTTACTGTCTTAAAAGGTGATGACAGACACAAAAATTAAAAAAAAACAAATAAAAAAAAAACACACATCATTGTAAAATCAATACATTCATCGCTCCGCTCAGAATCTAAAATGTTCAATCATATCCTACAAATAATATGAAAGCACGTTTTTTAAATTAAGAATATTTACTTCAAGTTCAACATGATAAATCTATATTTCCAAGCACATATATATGTTTTCACATCTTTTGAGAGTCACCTGTGACACTTTCTGTTTTTTTTATAATAATAGAAAATTAATTATCATATCAAAATTTGTTTCATTTAATTTGTAAGATAACGGATGAATAAATTGTTCGACTTTTTTTCCTTTTTTACTTATAAGTGCCTTTTAGCTTTTTCAATTTTTGTCAAGAAGGCAACAAATGTTTAACATTTGGTTGAAAAATACTGGTTGTAAATGTAAACATTTGTACGATTGTATGTCATTAAATTTTGTTTATCAAAAACACATACAAAGTCCTTTAAAATTAATTCCAAATCTGAGTGTAATACCACAGAATAGATAAATGGTAATACCTATACCTACATCTCTTTTAGCTCTTATACTCTACCCATTATTGCAGCAATACCAATTTGATGCCGACACGATTAAAGTTAAGTTGTTAACATTGATTATGGGTTTGTCGTCTTTGTACTGTCTCTTCTACGAACATTTTTCTCATAGTTGTTGCAGTCACGATTTAAAATTTAAGGTATATCATAAATATTTTGGTCGCAGTGTTGCAGGAAATTATTTTAATTAATAATTATAATGTTATATTGTAATGATCTGCTACAACCCTTTACGGCATTACTACCGTGGTGGCGTGGTTGGCGGTAGATATGCATATTGTAGTAGGTACTATAATAAATTGTAGATTGTCGTTTATATTTTGTCAAAGTTAAACTAATTTATAAAAGGAAAGGATGCATTATAAAAACTTTATCAATAAAAAGCTATAATATAATCGTAGGTACCTCTCACTTTTTTTTTAAAATACCTTAATATCTATGTTTTTGAGCTGGATATAATATTTTTCAAACTGATTTCCGGTAGGTACCTACCTAACGTTTTATTATCGCCATAGAAAAACATTTTTTTTTTATTATTCTAAAAATCAATCTATTGTTCTTAATTCATTAAATACATAACACAATTTAGCATGCTACTGGATATTTTTCTACTACACTTTTCCCAAAAAACATATTTTATATATGATTCATCAATTTTCCTTGTACGTGTGAAAAATATCTATTATATCGCATAATATTATGCTACATATTTTTTACATTACAAATATCTATTTATTAACTTTTACTATTACTAGTTTACTACCTATTTATTAATATAGCAATTGTTGATTGTTAGATATTAATATATTAATATAACGTACCTATGTCTAAATGGTAATCGGAAAAAAAAGTCCCGGAAAAAAAAGTCCCGGTAAAAAAGTCCTGGTAAAAAAAGTCCCACACTAGGAAAAAAAAGTCCCGAAAAAAAAGTAAGTTGTGCTTTGTATTTTAGTGTGTAAGTGTAATGAATAAAATGCTTGTACATATTATATATGTCATCTACCATAATAAGTAATAAATAATAGAAAAAAAAGTTTACTGGAAAATTTACCAAAATACTTATTCTTATACTGCAGTTGTACAGTTGTACTTTGTACTTATTGTAGTGTGTAATGTCTATAGGTACATAAATTTGTTATCTACCATAATAACTATCATAAGCCATATATTTTGATCCTATATTAATTTGTACACTAGAAAATTCCCCATTTCCGAACATCAGACACAGTCATGATATAGGTAGGTAATAATGAGACTGTTGTCAGTCTTTTGGATGACATCGTATAATATATTAATATCGTATCGTATACGTATCGTTTATTACGTTTGTTTTACATCCTCCAGATGCAGAAGACCTTTTAACTTATTTTGATTCTTATTATGTAAATGGTATGTCTTCTAAATAGGAATAATATACTTTAGGATCGAAGAACATCAGCTATTATTTCATTCCTATTATTTTATGCTTTTTGGTCACTTAAACGTGCGAATTAATTTTAGGGACTAGTGAATTCAGTCAATTCTATTAAAAGCAGTTTCATCGAAAATTTAATTCTTAAGAGTTATTTTTTAAACTGCAGCTGGAGCTGGAAATAAGACTATGCGGACATTGCGCCAGTATACCTATATATTATTGTACCAATATTATTGTACGACCACATAATACCGGACTCTTGACTCTATACAATAAGATACCTAAGTAGGTACCTACTTTGATTTTAAATTACATTTATCATTTTATAACAGAATTTCTGTTGAAAATTTAGTTCCAACAAATTTCGGTTTGCATAGTAATTTCAGATTTATGTACCATTGTCCAATTATGAGATAGATAATTACGACTATCCATTTTATCTAGGTCACAAATAATGAGAATTGAGTGCAAACCGTCGCTCGCCACCACGAGTTTATGTATACACCTTGACGCGTATACCTATCAGAGGTTAGGTTACCTAATAGTCATCAGTTAGATATTGGATTAACTTAATAATATTTATCATTAAAGTTTTGAAGAATATGTAAACAGTACTACAGTAGCCAAAAGTGGTAGGTAGGTACTATGTTTAGATAATATAGTATTACGATACGATTACAGTACTAATAAAGAGATATACATTAGTTTTAAAATAGTTTTTTCATTATAATATGCATTGATAGAAAAAAATATTTATATCGAAGTTGAGTTGAAGATAACATTTATTATTCTCTATTTAACACTAAAATTATTTAATTTAAATTTTAAAGGGAATTGACTGTTTTAAGGAGTTCATTATAATAAGCAATTTACCAAGGGCTTGGGCTTGCGAGGGTGTTGTGTAGAAAGAAATAGTGGAACACTTCCACACATGCACGATGTACGCACATATTAATAAGCTTAGTGCTACATGAATATTAATTACAGTCAAGTCTCGATAACTCGAAAACCTCGATAACTCGAATTTTTTTTTTGTCCCTAGGAAATTATTCCAATTAATTCGAGTTATGTAACTCGAAAATACATAAGTCGAACTAATTTTTATCAACCTTGACATTCGAGTTATCGAGATTCGACTGTATTTTGTTTTTTGTGTAAAATTCTCAATATATTACCATTTGTATTTTATAACTAACCTTAATGTTCAATACATTTTCTGAAGACTAATTATTTTGAATTTGTTGGATAAATTATTTCCCTTGATTTTTTAATTATTGCACTTCAATATCATTAACTATCAAAACTTAAAAATCTAATGTATATGGTTTACGATTTCAATTTAAAAAGTGAGTGTCGCTCTGATGTATAGTAGCCAGTAGGTGGGCCAAATGGTATCACATTATATTATTCTGTGGTGGTATACTCGGTTTGTTAATAAAAAATCTACCCGAAACACCTCTAGTTTAAGCCGTGCCTTAATGGTTGATCAGGCAGTCAGTCTGGATACGTTCGTTTATAATATATAAATGTTTATTTAATATAATGTTATAAAACGTATTGTTATCACTGTTGATGCATAGTTATTGGTTTTAAATCATTCCGATGTTTTTACATAGCTGGGAACTTCTTTATTGTGACAAAAAAAAATGAAAATTGGACTAATAAACTTATCACGTCCGCCTCTATCGCATACGTACCTCAATGTTTCTGACAACAAAAATATGTATGTATTTTTTTGAGCATTTGGGGAGGTGTACAAATGTTTATATTAGGATTACAAATGTGTACAGATGGAATAACAACCATTGGTATATTGTTCTTTGGGATTTTTTAATATGGTGGTGCTAATGTAACGGACCTGATTTTTACTATTTTTCAATTGCCTTTGTAACAATATATTAGGAGCCTTGTATTAAATTTTCATGTTTTTTTGCTCAATAAATACAATTTTATTGACATTCATAGAAAAAAAAAACTAAAAATATTTGAAACTGAATATATCCAAAACCGGTCCAAAACAAATCAAAATATTTTGAAAATTTGAGCGTTTATAGAAAGTGCTAATATAAATAACCAGTGAAAATTTCATGTATCTGCGGTCATTTGTTTAAGACTTACACCAAAAACCAAAATTGATTTTAGAATATATGTTCCATCTTACTGTATTAACATTAAAAATAATATAATTGACCCCTTAGGTACATATTTATGTTTTTATAAGATTTCAAGAAGGAACAGATTTAAATAAAAATCCATGTTGCTGTAAATAAATAACTAAGTTAGTTTATTTTTGGGTTGTTTATAAGCTTTTTTGTAAAAGTCCCAGAACAAAACAAACATAAATATATCTTGTGGTAATGCTAATACTATTATAAATTTGGGATAACTGCAGTCCGTTGCCAATAATGCTAAACATCCGTGAAGACCAGTGATAACGAATTGAATCTGCAAGAATTATTTAAAATATCAGTTGGTTTTACATGACGATATAGGTGAACACTAAATCACCAATATTGATGTAATATTTTATATATATTATAGTTCGTAATATAATTAGGAGCAGTGGTATAAATTTTTTTTTTTTTTTGGAGGGGGGGGGGTTGCTAAATATAATTTAATATTTTACACTCCCTCTTAAATTCTAGTTAGTTATACAATCAACACCCGTACCAACCATACATTTCAGGGAGAGGGGGGGGGGTCGAACCTTCAAACCCTCCCCTATATACGCCACTGATTAGGAGTACTTCATGGCTTATAAGTTATACGAAATCATTAAAAACGACATTAACCATACCGAATTTCCAAAAAAGTTATATTTTCCAAAATATGTCGTAAATTTTAGTTATGCATTTATTTAGTTTAATAAATGGTCTAATCGTTTAATTAGAAAAAAAACTATAAAATGTTACATTGGTATTAAAGAAATACCATTTGGTTATGAAATAAAATAAATAGATAGTTCTCCGTAATATTGACTAGATCAAGTTTATTATTGATGTTATAAAAATAATTTATTAGAAAAAAGGCATTCTTCAATAATATTGTTTGAAAATAAAATATTTTAAGTGTATGAATCTACCTTCAAAAAGTAAATATATTTAAGTTTTGTTTCACAACTTATGAATTATGAAAAACGTGCTACAGTTGAAATCAACTAACACCTAAAAATTAAACCGAGCTTTATTTTGAGATAATAATAATTAATATTTATAGATATTAAAATATTTTTCATTGTTATGGGGAAATTTGATCTTTGTCAAGCTTCTAAATTTAAAACATTACCAGTTGTAATTGTGTTAAATATTTTTTCCACCATGCTTTTTTGTACTCTGGTTTCAATATGGTCAAGAAGTAGTAACTGTACATGACAACGTGAACAAATGCATTTATGGTCCCAAACAAGACGATTTGTCCTCCTAAATTTGTCAAACATTCATAAGAAATCATTAATTTTTTTACTATACTGCGTCCAGCGAGAGAACGCGGCTCGTTCGTGCATGTCTCTAGGTGAATTTTTCCCACTACGTGGCGACCAGGAATGCGAAGCAATAGACATGGTTTGGTTGCCACCCAGTTGCGTTCTCTCACTGGATGCAGTATACTGGTGTCATTAATTATAAATTATTTTTACCTGGATAGAATTTTATTATACTCCAGCTAAACATCAAGACCATTGTATGATGATAGATGTGTAAAAACGTCACTTGATTTTGCTTTTTACGTAAGACAAAGAATATCTGAAATAATCAATACAATTTTTTGTAAATTATGACGACTGTAAATAGTGTGTATATATTATATACTATCCGAGATCAATGATATTACCGTGTCGAGTAAATCTAGGACTTTAGAAAAGAAGTAAATCCACACAGCACCAACTATCTGAATAATAAGAATAAACAATTACTCAATTGTTCACATAATATTATACACATTTGCATTAAATATATTTAATTATTAATAATATATTATAATTGTTACTATAATAATAGTATATAGTAGTATATAATAGTATTATTATTATTATTTAATATAATAATATTGGAATAATAAAAAAATTATATATTATATTAAATACGTGGCGTGGTAAAACACTCATTATTTTTTTAGTTATTAATAATTCTTCTTAATAATTATTTTGCTTCTCGAATAAGGAATTAAAAATGAATAACGAGTAACGACAAAAAAGTATAGTAAAAATATATTTTTTAGATAAATTTAGTTTTATAACAACTAAAAATTATGTAAAAAAAATGTTCACAAAGACGATACCTAGTTTTTTAAATAATGAATGTCTTATACGTTAAACGGGAGTTTAATATATCAATAAATATAATATGTTAGGTACTAAGTCCGAAATCGTACAAAACTCGATGTGTACAGTGTAATTGTACAATGAAGATTCATTGTTCAAATCAAATTTTCAACATGTTGATAAACATTTTTTTAATAAAATATTTTACAAAAAGTACCAATAAACATTTTGTATTATGAAATTGCTTATTTTATTTAATTGTAGTGGGTACCGATTAATTATAATTATATACATAGTGTTGATTAAAATCAAATATAAATTCACTAAATATGTAAATTTATTTATTTATTTTTACATACTACATAGTATGATACATTTACTTTTAGATTGTGAACTGAGGAATAAATGTATTGGTTTTACAATGATGTTAGGTTTTTTTTGCACGAGTTTGTTTCTGCAGCGTACACAATAAGTAGTCGAAATAATGCTTTGATTTTCAACTTCAGTATCTTTTACGAAATGAATCTAGTTGGTGCAGTCGGAAGGTTCAAAATTAAAATTTCCAGTATAGTTTCCAAAAGCGACGGGAAAACAGTATAACAATTAAGGAGAAACGGGAATTTTTACGCAAAATCGGTTATCGACATAATCGATTTTGGTTTGAGAAATTAATTGAACCTACTGTAGTACTAATGCCTCGTCTACCTCGTCATTGAGTAAATCACTGTAATGTATGACGTGTTAAATTTTAACTCAATGATAATTTATTGCATACGAAAATCTATCCTCAGTGAAGACGTTCTGTCTCAGCCTATATTTCTAAGCATATCTTATGATAATTATCATATTTATATTACTATTAAAGTAATTTATTTCACTATTACAGTATCACTGTATTCCTGTGACACTACTATAATAACTAATAAGGTAGGTTGAGTTCATTTTTGACGAAAACATTGCATTTAAAAATATTATTGTGTTTATATAATATAATAATATTCTTTGAAAGTTTCATGTACCTACACATGACTAATATTTTTAAATCACAACATAATAACTAAAATCAGTATTCGTTATTGAAATGTTTAAAAAAGAAACGGTGTGTATATTAATCAGATTTTTTAATTATAATATGAATTGTTTACTACCTATATATAATTCCTGTTCACAGACACAAAGAAAATACACATCATTGTAAAATCAAACATTGCTTCATTGCTTCGTTCAGGATCTAAAATATCATGTATGTAACTTTCGATGACATAATTTTGATAATTAAGTGAATTTATATATTTTATTTTAGCAAACAATATTCATAATAATAATTAAGTAATAAAGCGGTTAACTCAAAAAAATATTCAATTTTACAATAGGAGTAAAAATGTTATTATTTAGGTACTATTTTTATGTAAAACATGCTCAATACGAACGTGCAGGTTAAATTACGTTTTGTAGGATAGGTACATATTTTGTATATTTTACGATATAATATGTATCATATGTATTTATGCACTGACGTACTGTGACATCGCTAATTGTACGATGTTCCTTTTTATACAGCGAAATTGCGTGTAACATAATATTATACTATATTCTATTAAAGATGTGTAGTTAATATTACATTTCTAGCTTTATCTGTGTCACTGTAATCAATTTCAATGCAGTTTATTTTGTAGCCATCTTGAAGCCAAATTAACCGAAATGCCTGTAAATTTAAACACAAATGACAAAAATTTAATTTAATTTACCAAGTCAATTCAGATGTTCTTTTAAAGTTTAATCCTTTGTCACTTATATTAATACTTAGGTAAGTAGTATTACATGAAAAAAATCACTATCCTACCCAATATCTTAAATATTCTAGGATAATACATTTATACACAACATCATCATCGAGGAAATCTGCAGTATGCCACCCAAGTAATCATATAACCATAAGATCTTATGGAAAGATGATATTAAAAAAATAATATAATCAATACAATGAAAAAAACGAATTTACTTCATAGACATAATAAACAATTCGTTTAGGTTTCGGTTAATATACCGTGGTTTACGTATGATTGTATATTAGACCGTGGTGTACACTGTATAATGTAATTATTGACCTATTATCTAGATTCTAGGTGCTAGTCTATGATGAATCCTGTAAAATATACAATTAAAATAAGTTTAAACCGTTTAGTTTATAATAGATACCTAAGTAATAAACAACAACATTTATATGTACATCTTAAATTAAAAGAAAACAACTAAAAACCAAAAAACTACGTTGTTTGAATTTTAATGTTCTATTATTATCGGTACAAAATACTAACGTTGTGAATTTAAAGTATTAAAAATCATATGTTATGTATTTGTTAGGATATCTATTCTAAATGTTATTGGTATAGCTGAATAATTAGTATGTTTGAACGCATGAATTTCAGAAACTACTGGACTGATTTAAATTTATTTTATATAAATAGATTCCTTGAGACTCGGAGAGCATGTTTAAGTTTATTGTTTCAACCCATGTAGATTGGTATTGAGTGTCTCAAACGTGCATTTCGTTTTGGCTTACAAAAATTGCATAATTTCTTGTTGATATAGGAATAGGTTTTTTCATCGGCTACAGAAATTAAATTTAAAAAAATTTGGCTTGGACAATTAGCATTGCCAACCTATGCAATGCAATTGGATTTTTTGTTAATTAAAAGAATATTATAGTTTTTGTTTGACATTCAAATGTACACACGTTGCCATATGTTTTGTAGCTTACTAGTTTGTATACTACTGGACTGATAGAGTTATCAGGAAAATGTAGAGAGTAGTATATACTACTTTTGAAAATGTAGCAAGTGCAATATGGTATATCTAATCCACAACAGGTGAATAGGTGCTTAGTTGAGATATTTGTATTATTGCAGCTAGTATTATTATATAAATTTTTACAGTGTACCTAATAAAATAAATGAAAATGTTTAAACAAAATATAATAGCTATACCTATATCATTATTATATTAACCTGTAAAATATATATTGACACTATTGTAATACGTCATGCTGTATAAAATATAGTATTACCTCTTTCACTAAGTAGGCTGAAAATAAAACTTGGACAACATTGTACACCAATACAATACGATCAATTTTCAATGGGCTACGATACTTCATGAATTTTGGACCAGCTTTCAGAACAAAATATAGATAAGCGGAAAGAATTATCACAACTGGCCATGGGGAATCCATTAACCAATAATCCTTAATTCTTGAATCTAAATTAATAATAGAACACAAGTTACAAATATACAGGATGTTTTACCAAGTTTGCTTAACACCATTTTTCCATCGAATAATTAAATTATTCAAATATTGATTTTTGGTGTTTTTAAATAACCATACTTTAATACACTTCTTAAAGAGTGTTTTAAGGTAATACAAACTTTCTTTTTTTTCAAATTAAAATCCCTTTTTATAGGTACCGTAAATTATTTGGGTGATTATGCGAGTAATCTTTTTCAAAAATTTTGATGTACCCAATTCAATTTTAGAACGAGCATTTGTTTAATAAATAAAATGTCCAAAGGATAATAGTCTTAAAAAATTATTTTACAAAAATATAAAATAGATGTTTAGCTATTGGATTTATTATATGGGTATGGACCATTTTTATAAATTGTCGATGTTGATAGATTAATATAAATTACAAACCTTTTTCAAGTCACCATTGCCTCCATATCTTCCAAGCTCACTGGCTACTACCAATGACCTATTATCTTTTGTGCCTACTTCCTACACAAAGTTTTAAGTAGGTAACTCAAAAACTATTCGCTCGAATTTTGATTTTGATATCTCCTAAATAATTTACAGTAGAAAAATGCTAGGGGTTCTTATTTGGAAAACAGAAGTTTGTATCTCCACATGACACTCATTAAGTAATAAAAGATATCACAAGAAGTTGAAAATATGAACTTTAATAACGGGTTGCATGAAAAATAAATTAATTTAATAGTCCAATAAAATGTAAAAAACCAATCATGGACCACTAAATCATCTTTAAGGGGCTATTAGGTAATTAGTAATCAATAATGTAATTTGGCAAATAAATACTTATTTTTAAAAATTCCAAACAACAGATTTTTAATTAATTATTAAGTGAAAAAAATGGAGATAAGCATGATTGATGAATAGTGATTCAGATGTATAAAAATGTTAAGATAATATGTAAAATTAAAGTTCTTTTATAGGTATAATAATATAATACCTATTCAAATACATAATAATTTTACTGAAAAAGATATGCTGTCGCAGTTTTAAATGATTTTGATATTATAAAGAAGTTTAAATAACATAATGAATTGTAATATTTTATAATATTATTCTATATTTTAATATTCATAGTCTAAACTTTAAAGTATTTAAATCTTACCTCCATTTTTGTCTATCCATTCTAAGAGGTCGGAAACTTTTTGATATAGAATTGACATCTGAAAATATAAACAAATAATGTTATAAAGACAATGGTGCAATAAAATGTCCATAATTATTATTTATTTCAAAACGGAAACATCATTCACTCCTTTTTTTTCTTTCCTATTTTAAGAGATAACCAGTCACAAGAACAAGATAACTCATTTTAAGATGGATAGTTAAACAGGTACACACTAACTTGCAGTGGCGTTCCTACACCCATTTATAGTGGAGGACGGTTGAAAACTAAAAATTTTAATTCAGTTTTTGAACATAGTTTTAAATTAATTACTAAAAAATATATAGGTTTTTCTAAGTAGGTTTTAAGAGGATATTATTTCCACATCTAGTCTTACTAACTCAAAATATTATAGTTATCAAAATAATTCATTTTACTCTAATATTTTTAATATAATTGTGAATTTATTGACCTATTATCAAATTTAAAGGTACCTAATAATGGTATTTAGGATTATAAGTTATGAGAATTTAAAATTTAAAATGTACAACTATAAATTTATCATAACTTGTTTTAAACAAAATACCCAACAAATTCTTCTTGGTAAAAAAATTTAATTTTTAATTTTATAACATGTAAAATCATTATAATATCAAAAACAAAAGAGTAAAATGGATTATTGTGAAAATTGATAGGCACCTATTATATTACCTAATATATTATATGCGTTAGTTTTAGACAGAGATCGTGGAGACAACTTAGGTATACGGGTGTGATACTGTATGATGCGAGAGGTTACAGATAAACAATATCAACTAGGTAATTAACTATTATGTTTAAAAATAAAAAAAATTATTTAAGTGTTGACATTTTACATATTATTAGTAATTAGTAAGTAGAAGTGCAATAATAATAACTAATATAATACATTTTAGATTCTGCGAGCAGATCGATGAAAGTATTGATTTTAAGATGATGTGTCCTTTTATTTATGTGTCTGAAGTGTAAACAATAAGTAGTCAAAATAATGCTAAGATTTTAAACTTCATACTGCAATAACTTTTCTTGTGTGAAAGCGAATCTAGTTGATGTATTCAAGAGGCCAAAATTGAAAATTCCAAGTTGTATTCAAAAGAACCAGGAAAAACGAAAAAAAAATTAAGGAAAATTAGTAATTTTTAAAAAAATTAGTTTTTGACAAAATCGATTTTGTTATTTGGTGTAACTAAATCGATTAACTATAGAATTTAGATACTTGATATGTGCACCAAAAGTTTATACTAGAATTTTCTATACGCCATGCAATTTTTAAATATTTTGACTAATTTTGAGCTATTTATACGCATAATAAATGTTTGTTTTTTATTAGTTTTTATTTTATTATGTGTATTGTTAATAAACAATTTTTGGCCACAACAATTTGTAAACTATTTTGTACTTCAAAATTTATAAAATGTTCAATTTTCATACCTGAGTATTTTTAAGAAAATTTAAAACAAGGTTTCTCATAAGTATTTCATAGTGTAACCAATAAATCTAAAAACTATATAAACATAAATACACAATATTCTATAATAGATATTCAAGTAGGTACAAAATTAAACGAAGAATAACAATTTTGGTTATTTTTTTTTATTTAAAAAATATTTATAATAATGTATTGGCTGACGGACCGACTTCGATCAAAATCGTTTTATATCACTGAATTCAAATTTAACACGTCCATTATAATGACCTCTCTAAACACTTCTTGTACAGCAGAACGGTTCCCACTTTTATTTGTTATGTTAATATACCTAATCATAAGCAGTTCAGTTACAGATAAATTTAATATAAAAACTAAACTTGTTTTTTTTTTAACCACCTTTAATACTGCTAAGTTATAATGTTAGTTTTTATGGTAAAAACAATGGTATATGTAGATTTTAGATCTTTTACAATAATATTAATTTTTAAATTAAAGCAAACATTTGTAGATACTATTATTGTATGAATCCCATTTAAATAATTGATATTCTAGTATAATCATATAACCACTGGACGACGCTTTGTTTGAAGATGATAAATTGGAAACCTCATTAGGCAAAATATATCTATAATAATTAATAGTATTAACCATATTACCGCGGTCTGTTTCAACTTTTATTTATGCGCTTCAATGGGAGTGGCAACTTATATCTTATATCTTTACAGTTTTGCAGTTTTACGCTTAATAATGATACCTACTAAATAGTTACCTACCCTTAGTAACAATATTTCAGTCATTCAAATTTATCTAATATATAGTAATATGTTATATTTTTATACAATATAAATACAGGCAGGGCTCCAAGAGTGGGGGTGTGCAAGCCCCCCCCCCAGAAGCGTGTCCATGGCCAGTCCATAGCTTTAAATCGTTAGGCTCGTAACGAGGCACTTATTAATATAAGTATAATATTCTATCAATAACAAAAAAACTAGAAATACGGTAGTTTAGTTAATAACAAATCAATAATGTCCATTATAAAATAAATGTAGGTATAGGTATATCGCCAAAAATATTCAATTTATAATACAATCATTTTGTTTTTTTTCTGTGAATGATATTTGATAGAAATGCATATAAGTATTGTAAAAGCATATATGATATACGCAATATATTATATTATAATATATTATAAAGTAGAACATTTCAATTCCATATAATACAACTTAAAACAAAACTAATAATTAATATCTATATTGGTAATTGTCTTGCAATTGATACTTAATAGTTAATAGTTATTATATTTCGAAAGACTTTTATTATAATATTGTGCACCATATTTGAAAATGTTAAAGGTGCCTATAACGTACATTGTTGAGTATAATATCATCATCCCCTGATTTAATTAGTATAGGTTAAATGAATAATAACTTTTAATTAGGTAGGTACAGAGTCCGAGGCAACAATATTATGAACTATTATGGTAATTCGATGCAGAAGACATAGGTATTATTTTAAAATTATTTTGTAAATTAAGTAAGTTATTATTTTTATATCTGCATAAATTATGTAAAGTATAATGTAAAATTGTGATATTGAAATAATTGATGATAAACATTATTAATTATGCTTACCTTGTACTGTTGTGTATTTGTATCTTGAAGTGCAGGAATATTTAAGTTCAATAGGAAGGTATATTTAGTATTAGGTTATATGGAATATAATAATCTACAGAAATGTAATGAGACTTTTTACCACACCTAACCTAACCACCATGCCACATGGTCTGATGGGTCTGATGAATTTAAGTTAACTAACGAACATTGTGCTTCTTAAGACGAAATGAAAACCATGTTGTAGTGTCAAACATTTTGTAGGCTTTATCATTGGTTTAATTTGAATATGTAACAGAGGTCACGCAGGAAATAATGACATTAGAAATATTGTCAAACGAGTGAGAAATTTATGAGGTATAGGCCTTTTTTAAAGTTTGTAATGTAATGATTTGGTGTCAATGAACTACATTCAAAATTTACTAGGAAAAAAAATATTAAATTAAATTTAAATAAACAATGTTTGAAATCGTGTACATGTATTTAACTTGGCTGTGTTTAAATGAGTGACAAGTCAATCATTCAAACCATTTATGCGGAATGATGATAATATTATTAGCTTTTAATACGATTTTAAGTGTTAATTTAGTTCCTAGTATAAAGTATACAACAGATATACAGGTATTGTTATATGCTTCAAAAAAATTCCTCTCAATTTCGGTATTTTAAATAATCAGATGGTGGAGAATGGGGAGGTCGTAAAAACATAAAACTGTAATATATAAAACATTATTGTAAAACCCATCCCATCCATATCCCAAATCCATTCCATACTTTGCTCATAGATAATATAAAATTGGTAATAGTTGTTCTTAATATGTACTAGTTTTTTCGTATTAACAGAATTAACATTTTTTTTTATAGATTTTTATTTGAAAACGACTCATGATTAGTATGGACGCACCTGGAGTCGTTAGCTTAAAAGCAAAATATTATAAGCTAACAATTTATTAAATTCGAATGACAAATGATGCTTAACAATTTTGCACATCGAAATACAATATTTTATTTTTGAATTCATTATCTACGAAAATAACAATTCACAAAAATTAATAAATAGGTAATAATTAAAAAGGTTATAGTTACTTAAGCCGTGTGTTTTCTAACGTAGTTATTGTTTTCATTATATGTTTTTATTATTTTATTCTAACTAAAAAATCATACACTAACAAAAGTCTGATAGTTTAAAATTTTCTTATTCTTATATTTTATACGTATATGCAAAATGTTGTAAAATATTTAGTCACATTTAAAATGTATCATTGGCTAGATTTATTTAAATTTGTAACAATGTTATGGTAAGCAATTCAACTTTTAAACAGTTTAAATTATACATAATATAAAAAAAATTAATTTACATGTACATTTTTCCTTTCCATAATTTAGTCTATTAATTATATTATACTTATAACAATATATTCTAAAAAGTACGATAAATTAATCTAAAATACAATTATCTGTAGTTATAATGAAAGTATGAGACTGTTTGGTATTTACAATAATTGCTAAATCGTTGGTAATTAATGATTATTTTCATAAATCGTATTTTCTTTTTGATGTAGGTACCTACTCATCTTTAACTAACGCAGGTGAGTCAAGCAATTAAATAAACCAATGGGAATAATGTAAAAATAAAGTGGTTATTATAATTTTCATGCATAATACAATATTATTACATAAATAATATTTTTTTGAACAATTAAGAAACCCATCCCGCCCATATTATATAATTTAATTTACTGCAATATGTATATAAAAACCAAAGTATATTTTTATAAATTCACCATTTTTTTGAAAATATCAAATATTTAAACTTAATAATTAATTAAAATAGGTAAAATTCTTTTTTTCGTATTTAAACTGAAGTAATAACTGAATAATAATAAACAATAACAGAGTTCTATCATACAATTTCTATTCATAAGACGTAGGAAGGTACTGGTATAATGATAGCCCTTATATCCAATACGCTTTGTATTTGATTAATTAATAAACTATCCATCACTCAGAAACTTATCTAACTTAGTATATCAAAAATTGAATACGCCTATTCTCTAAAAATGTTTGTTAGTTAGATAGTACTTATATATTAGATACCTATTATAGTTGCATGCCAAATTTTTTAAAAAAATTATTTACAAATCAATTCTTCCAAATTCCTAAATAGTACACAGACATTTGAATTTAATGTGTTATGATTTATGTGTTTTTAGTATTGTTCATTAAAACTATTTATATCATAAAATAATTGTATTGAATTTAATACTTATTGAAAAATAAAATCAGTATTTTATAAGAACTTCGTCTTTCCGTTAATTATGGGTATAATATAAGCAATAAAAAATTGGTACGGAATAAATAATAAATATTTTTATTTTATAATCTTCTGCAAATTCATCATTGTTTAATCTTCTTTGGTTTAACGTATGCTTTATTATAAAAGTCCCAGAATAAAATGAACATAAATATATCTTGTGGAATTGCTAATAACATTATGATTTTTGGGAAATTGCAGTCAGGCTCAAATAGCGTAATGAATGCATGTAGTCCAGTAATGACAAATTGCACCTAGAAAATAAAAAAATAATATCTTATTTTTCAGTCTAAAATCATATTCTAATTCACTATTCATTTGCATGAAAGAAGCAACAAAAAAAATTAATTATTGTTAAACTTAATTTAAGAGAGCTATATTATGTATTAAAAATCTAACTACATTAAACTACTTAATTGTTAATAAAATACAAATATTTTAATAATTTGAAAAACATATTTAGAAGGACTGCCTATATAATATAAAGCCATAGTTAAAACCTGTAAGTTTTAAGACATCTGCGTGTCATAGTTACATTGCTTAAGTCCGTGAATAATAAACAATAATTACTAATTGTACCTACATTATGTGTTGACAAATGTCGAGACTAACTAAACTAGACCAACCTTCGTCATAATGTATAAAAAATAATAATGTACAATCATTAATTTTAAAATAACATCAAATTTTTATTTCAGCATTGTTGTAATAACCTTATCAATACATTGAAAATGTGAACATTTTACACATCATTAGTTTTATATTTTAGATTCTGAGTGGAACGATGAATGTATTGATTTTACAATGATGTGTGTTTTTTTTTTTAATCTTTTAATTTTTTTTTTTTTTGTGTCTGAGGACACCTTTTAAAGCAGTAAAAATGCTTCGATTTTCTTCAATAGTATTTTTTCTGATAGGAAAGTGAATCTAGTTGGTACTTTGTGGGGTCAAAAGTTAAAATTTCCCAGTAGTTTTTATGAGCGCCGTGAAAAACAAAGTAAAAAGGAGCGGAGTAAGTGGATGTCACTCTGTTGTACAGTAGGTTACAAGTAGATCACTGTATAATGGATGGTGTTAGATTTTAATAATTTAATCCAATGATATAATATCATTGGATAAGAAAAACGATTCTGAGGGAAGACGGTCAGTCAGTCTATAATATCTTACTAAGTCTAAATGTGTTTGATGATATTATTGTGAATAAACTAATTAATTTTAGTATTATAGGCATTAGTATTTACTATAGTTGGTTAAATTCATTTTTCTCAAAAATTATATTTTAAAATGCCATTGCGTGTATATAAAATATAACAATATATTCTAAAAGTTTCATATACCAACAAATAATATTTTTAAATTATATCAAAATAACTAAAATCGTTATTCTTAGTTTAAATATGAAATTTTGTCTAAATTTGAAATTGAAATGTCTGTAAAAAATAAATGTGTTGATATATTTTTTAGATTTTTGGTTACAGTATGATTTATTTATGAGAATTTTTGTTTTAAATTTTCAACACTTAGTTATAAAAACTGAACATTTTATAATTTTTTAATTACAATGATTTATAATTTTCGAGATTTTGACAAATTTTGTCAAAATTCGAACTTTAAATGCTTATAAAAAAAAATCGTGCCTATGTATTTTTAAAATTTTTCAACTAATATAGTTACAATATATAAAAAGCTTGTATTAAATTTTCAGACTTTTTGGCCCACCAAATAAAATTTTATTGACAATTATAAAAAAAAAAATAAAAAAATTGAAAACTAAAAATTGAAAACTAAAAATGTCTGTAAACAGCTCAAAACAAATCAAAATATTTTCAAAATTGAATGGTGTATAGAAAATGAGAATATAAATATTTAGTGAAATTTTCATGCATCTACAATTATTCGTTTTTGAATTACAACCAAATAAGAAAAAGGCTACATGAGAAATCGAGTGAATATCCTATGTTGTAAAATTATGAACTTAAAACACTCATAAAAAATTATTTTTAATTGCTTTTAGATATTTTATTTTTGATAAAAGTAGAAAACTTACGTTAAATCTTGTGTTAAAATTTAAAACCTTAGATTTAAAAAGAAAAATTTTATGAATTTCTAACTCTAAATAATTTGCAAATTTTCGTCATTTTTACGTATTTTGTCAAAATTTCAACTTTAAATGCTTAGAAAAAAAAATCGTGCCTATGTATTTTTAAAATTTTTCAACTGATGTTGTAACAATATATAAGAAAGCTTGTATTAAATTTTCAGACTTTTTGGCCCACCAAATAAAATTTTATTGACAATTATAAAAAAAAAAACTAAAAAAAATTGAAAACTAAAAATGTCTGTAAACAGCTCAAAACAAATCAAAATATTTTCAAAATTGAATGGTGTATAGAAATAGCTTATATAAACATTCAGTGAAATTTTCTTGCATCTACAATTATTTGTTTTTGAATTGCAACAAAATAAGAAAATTGCTACATGAGAAATCGAGTGAATATCTAATCTTGTACAAATTATGAACTTAAAATGCTCATAAAAATTTATTATGACTTGCTTTTAAACTTTTTTTTATTGATAAAATTAGGCAAACTTATGAGGAATCTTGTATTACATTTTCAAATCTTAGATTTAAAAAGAAAAATTTTTATGAATTTTTAACTCAAAATAAATTGCACATTTTCGTCATTTTTACGTATTTTGTCAAAATTTGAACTTTGATTACCTATAAATAAAAATTGTGACTACGGATTTTTAATATTTTTCATCTGCCTTTGAAACTATATATTAGAAGCCTACTATTAAATTTTCAAGATTTTTACCCAACAAATAAAATTTCATTGACATTTATAGAAAAAAAAATTGGAAACTGAAAATGTCCGGTCACAGCTCAAAATAAGTCAGAATATTTTGAAAATGCTATGGTGTGTAGAAAATGCTTATATAAACATTTGGTCAAAATTTCATGTTTCTACGGTCATTTCTTTTAGAGTTATACCAAAAACCAAAATCGATTTTGTCGAAAATTGGTTTTCCGTAAAAATTCCCGTTTTCCCCATAATTTTTCATTTGTTTTTCCAGGCGCTCATGAAAACTACTAGGAAATTTTGACTTTTGACCCCCCAAAGTACCAACTAGATTCACTTTCCTATCAGAAAAGGTACTATTGAAGAAAATCGAAGCATTTTTTCTGTCCTAAAACGTGATGACAGACACAAAAATAAAAAAAAAAATAAAAAAAAAAATAAAAAAAAAATAAAAAAATAAAAAATAAAACACACATCATTGTAAAACCAATACATTCATCGCTCCGCTCAGAATCTAAAATCCACGTTCCTTTTGGGACTTCGTACGCAAACATAAATCTGGCAGTGGAATCCCTAATTCAGTCTTCTACAACGATATAACTAGTTCTGAGCCTGAGTCGATTCCCCATATCTTCTCATCGTACTTCAAGTCAGTCTATCTACTAAATGCCAATAATCATTACGACCCTGGCACTTCTTTTTCCCATTTTAATTTACCTAGTGACTGCATATTCTCTGTCGATGATGTTGATGTTGGTCTCTCTGCTTTAAAAAACGTTAAATCTACCGGACCTGATGGCTTATCTGGTACTTTTTTGTTCAACATCAAGTCGGCCTTATGCTATCCTCTATGGTTGATATTTAGGCGTTCTATGGATTTGGGTGTCTTTCCAAAAATTCTGAAGATGAGCTCTGTAACCCCAGTATTCAAATCAGGGGATAAGTCTGATGTGAAAAATTATAGACCTATTTCAATCTTAAGTCATATTGCCAAGTTGTTTGAGCTACTGGTGCTACGGAATATTCAACCATCGGTTAACAATATATTAATTGACGAACAATATGGCTTCAGACCTGGCCGCTCGTCTGTATCTAACTTAATTGTACTTAACAACTACATCTTTAAAGCTTTCGAGCAGCACTCACAGGTTGACGTCATATTCACGGACTTTGCTAAAGCTTTCGACAGAGTCGATCACCAAACTCTCATGGATGTTCTGTACAAGTCGGGATTTGGTGAGCCTATTCTTTCATGGCTTAAATCGTACCTAACAGGCAGAGTCCAATGGGTCAAAGTTTTTGGACATACATCCAAAGCGATCGAAATTCCCTCGGGTGTTCCTCAAGGAGGCCACTTGTCCCCTATTATTTTTTCACTATTTATTAATGGCCTAAAAAATGTGATACCCTCCGCCAAGTTCCTTATGTTTGCAGATGACCTTAAAATCTTTAATCGTGTTGACACATTAAGTGACTGTGACTCTTTACAAAGTGACCTAAATTCCATGGTTTCCTGGTTTAATTCTATTGGACTACAGTTCAATACAGATAAATGTCACAGTATGTCATTCTCTAGAAGTAGGTCTATTATCAAATATACATATATCATCAATAATTCAATCGTTGAATTGGTATCTATGAAAAAAGATTTAGGTGTTATACTCTGTCCTAAACTGAGCTTTCACTCTCATATCGAAGCAATGTGCTGTAAATCTCTAAAGACACTTGGTTTTGTGCTACGATTATCTAAAGAGTTTAAATTGTCTGCTTCACTCAAGTCTATTTACTGTTCCCTTGTTAGATCCCTTCTTGAGTACGCCTCAGTACTATGGGACCCCTGCACGGCAGTGGATTCATCTCTTATAGAACGTGTCCAGAGAAGATTTTTAAGCTCATCAGCGTTTATTCTGAAAATTAACCATCCACCACACGACTACCAACCAGTCATGCAAAAACTAGGTCTTATCTCTTTAGCCGACAGAAGAGTTGAGGCTAACTTACTCTTTTTAAACAAACTAATTGATGGATCTATTGATGCTCCTTCCCTACTCGCACAAGTTGGTTTTAAAGTTCCTTCCCGTCAAACTAGGTCATCCGCTCCCTTCGCTATTACTCCACACACGACCAATTACGGCAGAAACCAACCAATTGACAGGATGATGCGCCTTGGCAATGAGCACCCTCACTTGTTTATTAGATATCAATAGGTGTAGTATTATTACTATCATGTACCTAAAAAATAAAAAAAAATAAAAATAAAAATGTAAATGTATTTGTCACTGTATATTATATCTTATGTTTGTATTATTACTATTGTATCCATAAAATTTCTATTTGTAAAGTTGGTTGGGTAACTGTAACACCCACTTAGGTTAAATTTATATATTTTTGTGCATTATATTGGGCTCAATGCCCGTAATAAATAAATAATAATAACAATAATAATAATAATAATAAAATAACTAAAATCATTATTCTTGGTTTAAATATGAAATTTTGTCTAAATTTGAAATTAAAATGTCTGTAAAAAATAAATGTGTTGATATATTTTTTAGATTTTTTGGTTACAGTATGATTTATTTATGAGAATTTTGTTTTAAATTTTCAACACTTAGTTATAAAAACTGAACATTTTATAATTTTTTAATTACAATGATTTATAATTTTCGAGATTTTGACAAATTTTGTCAAAATTCGAACTTTAAATGCTTATAAAAAAAAAATCGTGCCTATGTATTTTTAAAATTTTTCAACTGATGTTGTAACAATATATAAGAAAGCTTGTATTAAATGTTCAGACTTTTTGGGCCACCAAATAAAATTTTATTGACAATTATAAAAAAAAAAACTAAAAAAATTGAAAACTAAAAATGTCTGTAAACAGCTCAAACAAATCAAAATATTTTCAAAATTGAATGGTGTATAGAAAATGAGAATATAAACATTTAGTGAAATTTTCATGCATCTACAATTATTCGTTTTTGAATTACAACCAAATAAGAAAAACGCTACATGAGAAATCGAGTGAATATCTAATCTTGTACAAATTTGAACTTAAAATGCTCATAAAAATTTATTATGACTTGCTTATAAACTTTTTTTTTATTGATAAAATTAGGCAAACTTATGAGGAATCTTGTATTACATTTTCAAATCTTAGATTTAAAAAGAAAATTTTTATGAATTTCTAACTCAAAATAAATTGCACATTTTCGTCATTTTTACGTATTTTGTAAAAATTTGAACTTTGATTACCTATAAAAAAAAATTGTGACTACAGATTTTTAATATTTTTCATCTGCCTTTGAAGCTATATATTAGAAGTCTACTATTAAATTTTCAAGATTTTTACCCAACAAATAAAATTTTATTGACATTTATAGAAAAAAAAACTAAAAAAATTGGAAACTGAAAATGTCCGTTAACAGCTCAAAATAACTCAGAATATTTTGAAAATGCTATGGTGTGTAGAAAATGCTTATATAAACATTCGGACAAAATTTCATGTCTCTACCGTCATTTCTTTTAGAGTTATACCAAAAACCAAAATCGATTTTGTCGAAAATTGGTTTTCCGTAAAAATTCCTGTTTTCCCCATAATTTTTCATTTGTTTTTCCAGGCGCTCATGAAAACTACTGGGAAATTTTGACTTTTGACCCCCCAAAGTACCAACTAGATTCACTTTCCTATCAGAAAAGGTACTATTGAAGAAAATCGAAGCATTTTTTTGTCCTAAAACGTGATGACAGACACAAAAATAAAAAAAAAAATAAAAAAAAAAATAAAAAAAAAGGGCGGGTAAGTGTATGTCGCTCTGCTGTACAGTAGGTTACAAGTGAGTCACTGTAATGGATTGTGTTAGATTTTTATCCAATGATATAATATCATTGAATAAGAAAAACGATTCTGAGGGAAGACGGTCAGTCAGTCTATAATATCTTACTAAGTCTAAATGTATTTGATGATATTATTGTGAATAAACTAATTAATTTTTGTATTATAGGCATTAGTATTTACTATAGTTGGTTAAATTCATTTTTCTCAAAAAAATTATATTTTAAAATGCCATTGCGTGTATATAAATATAACAATATATTCTAAAAGTTTCATATACCAACAAATAATATTTTTAAATTATATCAAAATAACTAAAATCATTATT